>CM062634.1:38860612-39065612 GCA_025617555.3 Puccinia polysora
TCCATTTCTTCAATAATATTGATGGATTTCTCACTCCTTCTTTTGTTAATTTAGATATTCTTGTTTAATTTGTTTTTTATAGTTTTGTTTTTCTATGACGGGTTGCTCTGTAAATAGTAGCAAGCTGAAATTCCCCCACTCCAAGATATGTCTATATCTGAAAAAAACGTTTCTGGGCCTAATGCCTTCTGCTGGCTCTGTAGTTCCTTAGGTGTATGGGTCCATCAGGTATATTGTGTTCAGGCAACCATTCCTCTTTATCAGATGATTCTCCCATTTATCTAACTAGGTAGAGTCTGACATCTTTTCAATTGATCCTGTCTTTGTTATCTTTAAAGATCTTACTATCTTTTCCTTTGTCTTTTTCAGGCTCTTCTGCAAAAGGTATTTCAGGTGAAGGAGTATGTTCTCCATTCCTTGGGTGGTAGTGTTTGATGAGACTTACTGGGAAGACTGGGTGTTTTCTAGAAAGCTCATCACTAAGGATTACTTCCACAGCATTCTTACCATGAAGTTTATTAATGGTGAAAGTTCCAAAGAAAGATGTTGTAAGATTTCTATTTCCAGCTAAGTTGGTGAAGTTGGTGGTAGAGATCAAGACTTGATCACCAATCTTGAAATAAGGCTCCTTATGGGTTCTATCCCACCTTTTTTGGTTATAATCCACAGCATCCTGGACACACTTAACAGCATGTTTATTAGTTACATCTATCATTTTTTTTAAATCAAGTGATTTAGGGTGAATATTTGTTAGCTGGTGGTTAAGTTTATCCTTGGGTAATTTAGGAATCCATCCTCTTTCCAGTATGTAAGGTGCTTCCTTAGTTGTAGAGTGGTTGCTACTGTTGTAGGCCATCTCCAGTGCAGGTAAAAGACTAACCCAATCATGGCAATAACCATCAGAATTCTTGTATTCTAGACCAAAGCAACAGAACATGCTGAGCAAGTCTTCCAGAGTCTGAATCATTCTTTCAGCCAAACCATCTGTCTGAGGTTGATAAGCCTTACAGAAAGCCAAGGTAGTTCCCAGGATTTCATGAAGATTTCTCCAGAACTCAGAGGTGAACTTATGATCTCTTTTACTTATAATGATCTTGGGAGCTCCAACATCAGCAATGAGTCTATTCCAAAATAACAGGGCAACTTCCAAAGCAGTGTCTTCCTTGGGATTAGGTAGAAAATTTTCTTTCTTGGAGAACCTATCCACTATGACTAGGACTGATTTGTAGGAATAGGCTCCTCCTGGTGGTATTCCAGTTAAAAATTTCATGTTGATGATCTCCCATCTTTTCTTGGGTTAAGCAATTTTTGCAGTAGACCAAACCTTTTCCCAGTGGTCCTGTTGGACTTCTGACAAGTTTCACAACTAGTAACATACTGGATAGTGGAGTCTCTCCAATTGATCCACCAAGCAGTTTTTTTAACCTTATCTAAGTTTCTATCAAAAGATAAATGACCAGATGAGAAGTTATCAAGGCATTCAGCCAGCACATGTTTTATATGGTCATCCTTAGTAAAGACTATAACCCTTGAATGTTGATGCCTGTAGTATACTAGACCATTCCATATGGTGAACCTTCAAGCTTTGTATGGTTTCAAGAGGGGTTCAGGTAGGCTATTGATCAATTCAGAAGGTGGAGAAGTACTTTCCATAATGGTGATCAGAGTCTTCATACCAGAATTGTAAGATTCTTTGATTGAGTTGAACAAGCATTCATCCAGTTCACAAATGTGGATTCCCATTATAGGAGTTTCAATGTCCAACATGCTAATGTGAAGGATAGGGAAGATATCATTATCCTTGGGATCATAAGCAGGGTTCCTTGGGTCATTGGGTAAATAATTCGTGCTCAAACTATCAGCACTGTGGTGCTTAGCACCAGCTTGGTGAAGTATGGTCATCTGACCTCTGTACTGTTGTATGGCTATCTGCCATCTTAACATGTGCCTACGAGGGGTCTTCATGTTCATCAGAGTCCTGAAAGCATTGCAGTCATTAATTACTGTGAACTTGGTGCCTTCCAATTAGTAATGAAGTTTCTCCAGAGCCCATACTAAAGCAAGGCATTCCATTTGGCTTGCACCAAACGTTTTCTCAGTATCCTTAACCTGTCTGGATATGAAGAGTATAGGTTTTTCCACTGGTTTTTCATCCTCTAAAACTTCCTGGTTTAATGCAGCTCTTAGCCCTTTCATACTGGCATCTATATAGAGCTTGAAGGGTTTAGAATAGTCTGGCTGAATCAGTACTGGATCTGACGCCATAGCCATCTTGAGTTCCTCATAATTCTTAACTCTTTCATGAGTCATTTCAAACAAGGTGGTGTTATTGCAGAATTCATACAGACACTTGGTTGGAAGAGCAAAATTTGGTAACTACTTCCTATAGTAGCTGCAGAAGCTAATAAAACATTGGAGTTCAGCTTTATGCTGAGGCATTGGCCTATTCATTACTGCTGCTATCTTGTTTTGGTCAGCAGCTAAGTTGAGTCCAGAGACAATGTGTCCTAAGGCCTTGAGTTCTCCATAGCCAAAGTTGCACTTTTTCATTGATACCTTTAACCCCACAGCAGAGATGGTTTTGAGGACTAGCCTTACTTTCTCCATGTGAGTAACCAAATGATCAGAGTAAATGATAACATCATCAATGTACACCATCATCCATCCTTGTCTGATGAATAATCCTAGAAATGTGTCCATCATCCTTTGAAAATGAGAAGGAGCATTTTTGATATCAAAAGGCATCCTAAGATAATAATAAATTCCCAAATGACAGATAATTCTCCTGAATTTCCAGCTATCAGGGATGATAGGTATTTTGTGAAAAACTTTCAGCATATCCATGGTAGTGATATACTTAACTTTTGACATGTTATGCAGAGCATGGTCAATCCTTTGGATTTGAAAATAATCAGCTTGGGTGTAGCTGTTCAGCATTCTGAAATCTCCAACCATCCTTAACTTATCATTATGCCAAGCTATAATTACTGGGGTAGTGATATCCACTTTTTCATTGTGTCCTACTTTCCTTAAGACTATTAAGTCAACTAACTCTTGAATATGATTTTCCAGAGCAGCTCTAGATTTTGGACTAGAAGGGTAAGAAGGTCTCCTGAGGTTAAGTGGGTAAGGAGGCTTAATGGTCAGAGTCAGAAACATATCATGTCCTTTGATCTTACCAATGGGGTGATCCTTGGTACAGAAAGCATTCTGATTTTCAAAGCATACTTGTAGGATGTCCCGTTTATGTTCTTCAATGAGCAGGGAATTCAAAGCTGCTTGAGAGAAGTATTCCTGATTGAAACTCTCAAAGTGTTTTTTATAAGTTGAATCAGAATTTTGAGCATTGAAATGGCATATTTGGAACTTCTGGTTCCAGTCTCCCCCTATTGTGAAGTATCTACCCTTGCTTTGGAATACATCTATACCATACAAGCAAAGAGAATCATTTCCAAGGATAAAGTAATCACATACTCCATTTTGGAGCACTACAAATTCAATGTTCAGCTTGAGTGATCCTTTAAAGTGAGGGGGTATGATATCAGAAGACAATACTCCAAAAGAATTGAGAGAAGAATTACAACTGTTGAACTTAGCCTGAGGTACTGGTAATAAGTTCAGTTTCCAGTTTGGGTCTTGTTTCTCCAAATAAGTTGCACCAACACAAGAGAAAAAGGCTCCACTGTCTAGAAGTAACTTAACAGGGGAACGTTAGATTAAACCAGTAGCATAGCATGCTTTGCCTGAAGTGTAACTCTTACCGGCAGAAGTTTTTAGAGTCAAGACTTTAGCCTCAGAGATGTGTTGAATCTTCATGTTGGGATTTCATTTTTGAGGAAAGTTAGAATCCTCATTAACAGAATTTATGTCCAGGGAAGACTCAATAATTCCTTCAATAAAATTGATGGGGTTAGTGATTATGAAATTGCACTCAGAAAGTGATCCATAAGTATCATCAAGGTGAGGGTCAGTATTATCATACTCTTCTCCTTCAATAGTATCAATCCTTTTCCTAGGTAGAGGAAAAACAGGTTTTAGATTTACTGTTTGGTTACAGTTCCAACGTACTTCTTCCTTTGACTCTGGAGTCTTCTTGACCTCCAAGTTAGTTGGATTAGTGGCAGGGGATTCCTTAGTTTTGGCTGTATACTCTTCCCTGTTCCTAGGATTTTGTTCCCTGGGGAGTCTGTTGACTCTCTGTTTGAGACCATTCATATCAATAGTCTCTTCCAACATACCTATCAAGGTTGAAAAATTGGAATCCATAGGCATCCTGAACCTTACACTGTGGTTGATTTGTCTAGGACATAAGTCAAGAAGTCTTTCATTGAATTGTTCTTTATCAGCGTTAGGGTAAAAACAGTCTAACCTCTTTTTCTGGTCTAAGAACCACTTATGAGGTTTGTTCTTGGATGGATCAAACTGGGAGGTTTCAAAATTTTTCATCATCTTTATTTTCCAAATCCTGTTACCAAATTTTATTTTGATCAATTATTTCCAAGAACTCCAGGATAAAGATCCAACTTCCTATCTTTTATTGATAAACAAATCAAGAGCTACTCCTTCAAATAATCTGGGCAATCTTACCACAGCTCTTGCATCAGGGAGCTCATAAGAAGAAAGATTATAGTCAATAAATTTAATGAAACTGAAATGGTTGTATTCTCCTTCTCCAGAGAATTTAGGCCATTCAGTGATAGGAGGAAGTAGCTTCAAAGCCTGCTCCATTGCAGGAGTATGACTGGGCCTAAAAGATTCATTCCTAGTTGTCCTGGTTCTGGGAGGAAAACCAGGAGTACTGGTGAACCTAGCAGGCCTAGTTTCTTCCAGGTAAATGACTGGAGAGTTAGTAGAATTGACTTTAATATCTCTGAGATTATTCTTAATCATACCTTACTTTAAATCAAGTTTATTGCTTAATAAATCAATTTTGTTAATCAGATGAGCTGAAGGAGTAGGACTAGATTTCTTAACTTCTTCCTTAAGATGGTCCATGGTTGCAAGAATATCTTCCTGAAGAATTTATTGGTTATCGTCAGTATGTTTCATCAGGTCCAACTTAGTAGATTGTATACTATCCTTGATTTGTTGTTTTTCAAACTCATCAATTCTCATAGTCTGAGACTGGGTATCAATCACCCTGAAAATAATCAGACTCAATTTGTCCAATTGTTGATAGACTTTGTCAAAGCACTTGCTGATAATAGTAAAATTGTGAGACACATTTACAGAAAAGCTGTTAAGAGCTTCTACATTTAATTGTGGTACACCTTTTTCAACTTCTGAGCTAGAGATATTATGCTTTCCCAATACTTTGGGTTCCTTAACCTCTGATGGGCTGAGGACCTCTTCTTTTTGGGGTCCTTTCCCTTTAAGGAAGCTAACTGATCCCAAGGATTCCAGCTCTTCAAGTAGCCTTCTACTTCTTTCTTTGGGATCAACTTTTGCAGAGAAATCTGAGATTTCTATGCCAGGGAGATAGCTTTCCTCATACCTGGCTGATCCTCCTGGGTCTGAGCCAACTTGAATTTTTCCCAGTATCTCACGTGCTCTTTCACTAACACTTTGACTCTTTCCTCCTTTGTTGAGGCCAGCTGGGGTGGCAAAGGAGGACCAGTATCCTCCTGGGATAGAATTTTGGGCCATGGGTGGTTTTACAATGGTCTTTTAGTCAAATTGGCAGCTGCAGTTGTTGTGGTCGTTGTCCTGCGTGATGCTATGGTCACAGGTTCAAGCCTGCTCATCGCGCTTGCAACTGGAGTCCTTGCTGGTACGTTTCCTACGGGAAGAAATCCATATGATGGGACTCTACCAGTCGCGCGGGTGTTGCTCCTGTCTTGATACAAAGCACCAAAAAAATGTGTAAGTCTTCTGTCAAAACTTTTTAGAAAGACTTAAAAATATAAAAAAAATTATATTTTTTGAGTATTTATATTTTTAATACTTTTTTTAAATATGTTTTAACTTACTTAAAGTCAAATTCAAGGGTACCAACTCTTGGTTGGGATCACAACTGTCCTTGGGGGGTATTCCAACGGGGTCTGAGTGTGTTCCAATCAGATCTTGGGATAAATCCAAGGGTAAGTCCAAGGGTACACTTTCTGGGACGTCCTCTAGGAGGTCCCGGTCAATGAGATCACCAATAACAAAATCCACTGAGATGGATAAAAAGAAATTTGAGTTTAATATTTTTTTGTATTTTTACGTGGTAAGATGATGTTTTTACAGAAAAATAATCACTTTTATTAATTTTGGATTTGTCTTCATCTTCAGGATTATTTAGCTTTAAATATAAAGCTTCCTTTGATAAATTTTCCACTACTTATGTTGCCTTAATAAAGAATTGAAATTGATAATTCTTTCAAGCTCAAGTTCCTTGTCCTTTATAGCTTGCTGTTTATAATAAAGCAATTTCTCCTTTTTTTGCTCAGGAGTTATGATAACCGGGACAAAGTTATGGAGTTTTTCTACTTCATTCTGTTTGAGAAGGTTCAAGTAATAATTGATCAATTCTCCATTGGTCTTCAGATCCACTAGAGAAAGAAAGGATCAAAAATATATGTTATAAGTATGTTAACTTATTTTTAAAAAAATAAATAGACTGGTCCAAGGAATGTATAATCAGAAATTAATTATTTAGGAAAATTTCCCAGCCAGACCCCCAGTTTTCAGCTCTCTGATACCAGGAACCTTGCAGTCCTTTAGCTACAGAGAGTGATAAAAATACTGGAATAATAATAATAATTATTATTCCAAAAATCAACACTTAGGTGCTCAAATAAATAATGTAATAAGAGCAGTTGCAAGGTTTGATTGGTTTGGCAATAAAAGCATTTTAATATATATATAAAAGAGGGCCCACAGTATTATACCACTGGGGGTCTTTAGAGACAAAACAACCCCTCTTCAAGGGGCCTCCTTAGGCAGTTGAAGAACCTTGGATTCAAGATGGGTGCCTTAGAAAGGGCTTATCCACTGATATGGCCAGGCTAAACAGCACAAGGGCCAAGAAAGGAAGGGAAACACTCACTCTGAGAACTTTACCACGAAAATCCTGCAATAATAAGAAGGGTTTCAGAGCAGCTGCGGAGGATTGCTTGATTTAACTTCAATTGGTTGATTGGTTCAAGAAATAAAGAATAATACTACAGAATAGGTCAGAAATAACTTGCTTAGACTCTTCATAAGCACTTGAAAAAAAATGGCATGGTGTCTGATTGATAATAATAATTCCTGGTAAACTGATAATGGGGAATAATGGATCCAAAGAGGTCTGTATAAATACTTTTTTGGGGTGATTTTGAGCTTCTCAGGGCACGTAGAGAGGGTTCTGCTCATGGGATGAGGCTGAAAAGCCAGTAAGTGCAAGTTTATCACGTTCACTTGTTGCTGTCAATCAGCTGAACTTAGATCTGGTGGATTTCTGTACTATTTTGGCCACAGGATCTGTTAATCTGTTATGGCATAAATTTGATCATTCTGCACTCATCCTCCATTTGTACTATTAGTATTTCTTTCAAGTGGACATATGTGGATGTTTACAGATTTTCCATCATCTTCTGACCACGTAGATAGTTTTTTAATAATTTTTATGAATACTCCTTGTAGTGTTTGGTGGTCTTCAAAGATCAGAGTCAATGATTTATGTGGTAATCCTTGATCTTTGATTTATTATTAAAAAAATGTTTTAAAATTAATTTTTGTTAATTTTATTTAGGTTTTGATCTTTTTAGACTATTCCTAATGCATATGTCAACTTGTTACATATGCCAGGCAACCCTAACTAGGTTTCAGCTCCTCTGAGCGGTTCCTGGTTGTCAGATTAGTCACAAAAGATCCAGACGCAGGCATCAGTCAGTACAGATGCGCGCGAGGTAGGATCAGTTGCGTACGTGGAAAAAATAGCTGCGCGCGCGTCTCCAGTACGCGGGAATATGCTACTACAGAAAGGATGCGGGGCTGCGCACGGGAATTGTGACATAACACATTTCCTTGTGCAACTTCTAAAACATACATAACACCTCAATTCTGTTTTTTTTAGGTTTAAACCCTATACGTGACAACAAATGTGAAATATTCAAGTGGCCAAAAGGTGCCATACTGGTGTCATAATTTTTAGTACTTTTTTTTAATTATTTTAAAAATGTAAGGACTTGGATTTGAAGGGTGGGGTCAGGGAGTGACCCAACCTAATTTTTGGTCAGGAATCTATTTCTTCAATAATGTTTATTGATTTTCCACTTCTTCTTTTGTTATATTTTTGTGTTGCTATGACAGGTTGCTCTATACATAGTAGCAAGCTGACAATAACCTTCTGACTTTTCCTTTTTCTTTCACAGGTTCAGTATCTATTAGGATTATTGCTACAGTAGGGTTGCTACCTTCTCTTGGTTGAAAGTGTTTTACTAGGCTAACAGGAAATACTGGGTGTTTTCTTGATAATTCTTCACTGAAGATTACTTCTACTGCATTTTTGCCAAGCATCTTTTTGAAAACAAATGGTTCAACAAAGGATGGTTTCAGCTTTCTGTTACCTGCTAGGTTGTTGAAGTTTTTAGTGGATATAAAGATCTGATCTCCTATTTTAAATTCAGGTTCCCTACGTGATTATTCCCATCTTTGTTTGTTGTTTTCTACTGCTTCTCCTACACATTATTGAGCATGATTATTTTCCAGATCTATCATTTCTTAAATTCAAGAGATGTTGGATGAATGTAAGCTAAGCTATAGTTTAAGTTATTCCTAGGGAGTTTTGGAATCCATCCTCTTTCTAGTACATAAGGGGCTTCTTTGGTAGTAGAATTTTTGCTGCTGTTATAAGCCATCTCTAGAGCTGGGAGTAGGCTTACCCAATCATGGCAATAACCATCTGAGTTTTTGTATTCCAGACCAAAGGTACAGAACCTTCTTAACATATCTTCTAGGGTCTGTATCATTCTTTCAGATAATCCATCAGTTTGGGGATGGTATGCTGTAGAAAATCCTCGATTAGTACCTGGTATATCATCTAGATTCCTCCAAATCACAGAGGTGAATTTGGGGTCTCTGTCACTGACTATAATCTTGGGTATACAAACATCAGCTATGATCCTATTCCAAAATAGTAGAGCTACATCCATAGAAATATCTTCTTTGTGGTTAGTTCAGAATTTTGCCTTCTTAGAGTATCTGTCAACTATAACGGGGACAGAGTTACATGAATGAGTACCCCCAGGGGGAGGCTGGTGACAAAATTCATATTAATGATTTCCCATCTAGTTTTGGGTTCAGATATCTTCTGTAGGAGTCCAAACCTTTTGCCAGTAGTTTTATTAGATTTTTGGCAAGTCTCACAGCTAGTAACATAATTAATAGTGATTTCTTTCCAGTCTATCCACCTAGCAGTTTATTTTACTTTCTCCAAGTTTCTTTCAGTGGAAAGATGCCCTGATGAACAGTTTTAATGTCATTCCTGGAGTATGTTTTGTATATTTTCTTTGTTACTTAGTACTAATAGACTGGAATGTTGGTGCTGTAGTAAAGGAGACCATTCAAAAAAGTAAACCTTCATGCTTTATAGGATTTAAGTAATGAAGCAGGTAAACTATTTTTCAGAGCTGCTTCTGGGTATTCACATTCCATAATTTTAATCATCAGCTTGATTTCAGGGGAGGAATTATCCCTCACTAGATTGCAGAAAGCAGTATCTAATTCACATAAGTTGATCCCCATGATTCAAGCATTTAATTCAAAAAGATTGATGTTCAAGATAGGAAATATATCTTGATCCTCAGGGTCATATCCTGGATTGCTAGACTCATTAGGCAAAGCATTCCTACTTAGACTATCAGCATTCTGATGTTTAGCTCCAGCTTTATGAACTATAGTCATCTGACTTCTATAGTGTTGTATAGCAATTTGCCACCTGAGAATATGTCTGCTAGGGATTTTCATGTTGTTGAGAGTTCTTACAGCATTACAGTCTGTGATCACTTGGAAAGTGGTGCCTTGTAAGTAATAGTGTAGCTTTTCTAAAGCCCATACTAGATCCAAGCGTTCCATCTGACTGGCTCCATATATCTTTTATGTATCTTTAATGTTTCTAGATATGAAGAGTACTGGTTTCTCCACTGGTTTTCCTTCTTCTATTCTTTCTTGATGTAGAGCAGCTCCTAAACCTTCCATAAAGGCGTCAATGTACAGTTTCAAGGGCTTGGAGTAATTTGGTTGAATGAGTAAAGTAGTAGAGGTCATAGCCATTTTTAGTTCCTCATAGTTTTTCAATCTCTCATGTGTCATTTCAAAGACAGTTCTATTGTTGCATATTTCATACGGACTTTTAGTTAGAATAGAAAACTTTGGTATGTATTGTCTGTAGTAACTGCAAAAAGTAATGAAGGACATTAACTCTGTCTTATTTTGAGGCATGGGTCTGTTCATGACAGCAGCTATCTTATATTGATCAGCAGCTAGAGTTAGACCAGAGAATATATGCCCTAGGGCTTTCAATTTCCCATGTCCAAAGTTGCATTTCTTCATGAATACTTTCAATCCTTCTTTTGAGATAGTTTGGAGTAATAATCTTATTTGGGTGTTATGAGTATGCCAATCATCAGAATATATGATTACTTGATCTATATATACCATCATTCATCCTTGTCTGATGTATGTACCTAGAACTGTATCCATTTTTCTCTGGAAGTGTGATGAGGCATTCTCTATACCAAAGGGCATCCTAAGATATTCATATATTCCCAAATAACAGATCATTCTCATGAACTTTCTGCTTTCAGGGCTTATAGGTATCTGGTGGAAAACTTTAAGCATATCCATAGTAGTGATATATTTGGCCTTGGACAAGTTATGCAGAGCATGATTGATCCGGGGTATAGGATAATAATCTGCCGGAGTATATTTATTGAGCATTCTGAAGTCTCCTGCCATTCTTGAGTTGTCATTATGCCAAGCTATGATTACAGGTGTTTTCAAATCTACCTGCTCATTGTGCCCCAAATTCCTTAATACTTGTAAGTCTATCAGTTCTTGAATATGTTCCTCAAGAGCTATTCTAGACTTAGAACTAGAGGGATCAGCTTGTCTTCTTCATTTGGAGGATAAGGAGGCTTAATAGTCAATATCAATACCATGTCATGTCCTTTGATATCACCAATGGGTTGATCTTAAGTAAAAAAAGCATTTTGGTTCTCAAAGCAGACTTTAAATATTTCTTTCTTCTTTTCCTCAGAAATTCTCATATTTAGAGCTGCTTGAGAGAAGCATTCTTGATTACAGTCTTCTAAATGCTTTTGATAAGTGGAAGAGGGGAAGTTAGGTTGGATTGTGCATATCTTGAACTTATTTTCCCAATTACCACCCACTTTAAAGTATCTCCCTTTACTCTGGAACACATCTATACCATATAGACATAAAGCATAATTACCTATTATCAGGTTATCACATAATATGTTGAGCAATACCCCAAATTCCACTAGTATTCTCAAAGATCCTTTAGTATGGGGTAATATTATAGGAGAAGTCCATACTCCAATAGCATTCATGGCAGATTTTCAAGAGCTGAACTTGGCTTCTAGGACGGGCAACAGGTGTTCTTTCCAATTGGGATCCCATTTGTTTCAGAATTCAGTACAGACACATGAGCAGAAAGCTCCACTATCCAGTAATAACCGTATAGGTCTGTCTCTATACAATCCTGTTGCATAGGAAGTTTGACCAGTAGTATAACTCTTGCCACTCATAGGTTTAACTTTTAATGGTTTAACATCCGTGATATGTCTAGGAATTATGGTAGAATCCCATTTTTGGGGCAAAATAGAGTCCCCATGAATGTTATTAATTCCTATAGAAGTGCCTATATCTCCTTCTATAAAATTAACAGGGTTGGTCAGGATCAAATCACATTCAGAAAGGGATCCTTCAGTATCAGCTATATCTTCATAGTTCTGATTCCCTTCAACCTCTTGCTCTCCTTCAAAGGCTACTATCTTTCTTTTTGGTAATGGGCAGTCTTGTCTCATATGCCCTGTCTTGTTACAATTCTAACAAGTTCCAGGAATTATCTCTTTGTCCCTGTTCTCATTAGGTTTCTTATTATCAGAGTTATTTATCAGAGGGGGTTGTTCTCTGGTTTTGTTAATGTTGAAGTTCTCTTTGGGTCTAGAAGGAACCTTTTTGTCTAAACCATTCATGTCTATGAATTCTTCTAACAAATTGATTAGATTTGGCAAGTCAGCACCCATACTCATCCTGCATCTTACACCATGGTTAAGATTTCCAGGACACAAGTTGAGGAGTCTTTCCTTTACTTCCTCTTTATCAGCATCTGGATAGAAACAATGTAGTCTTATCTTCTGTTCCAATCACCATTTGTGAGGCTTATCCTTGGAGGGATCAAATGAGGAATTTTCGAAATTTTTCATCGTTTTTCTTTTCCACATTCTAGAACCAAACTGTTCTTTAATTGGAAATTTCCAAGAATTCAATGGTAAGGATCCCACTTCTTCTCTTTTACTGATAAACCATTGTAAAGCTACTTATTCAAATAGTCTGGGCAACCTGACTACAGCTATAGCTTCTGGTAACTCATAAGAGTTAATAGTATAGTCAATAAATTTAATGAAATTCATAAGATTGTATTCTCCTTCACCGGAGAACTTGGGACATTCAAAAATTGGGGGTAAAGGTTTGAGGGCTTGTTTCATTTCAGGAGTAGGACTAGGCCTGAATGTGTCACCCCTAGGCATTCCTAGTAAGGGTGGTGCATAAGGTGTAGTTGTTTTTCTGGGAGGTTTTGGTTCCTCTGTGGTAATCCCAAAGTGGTTGGTCAGATGGCCTTTTAAGTCTCTAAGATCATTCTTGATCAGATTATGTTGCAGGTCCATTTTATTATTGAGCAGATCTAATTTCTCACTAAGGGACAGCATGGAGCTGTGAGTAGTATTTAACAATTCCTCTTTTAAAGGTTTAAAAGACATAATAAAATCTTATTGGATACCTAATGAAATATTCTCAATTGTTTGAGTCTGTCTGATTTTACCTTGATTAATTGTCTCCAATAATTGTTCTGTATGTTCTTTGATATCTTCCATTCCTACAGCTTTTGTTTGGTTATTAATTAATTTGGCTACTAATGAGGATAAATTATCCATCTGGGTATAAACACCATCCAAATTTCCACAAACAATGTTGAAATTATGGTGCATATAATTAGAAAAGGAAGTAATTTCATCAGAGGTTGGTTTAGAAAAGTTACTGGGTTCAGAATTAGAGGCTAATTGTTGTACACCTTTTTACACTTTTGAGATAAGGATATTATCTGATCTTATCTTTTTCATAGATACCATGTCCTCTTTGGCTTGGGCTTCTTTGAACTCTTTCCAATATTTCACGTGCTCTCTGACTAAGTGTTTGATCCTGGCTTTCTTGGCCATATTCTTCTGGGGTGGCTGCAGGGAAACTTCTTGTAATGGAGGGGGCTCAATTCTACTACCTTCTCTGGCTCTAGGTTGGGGGAGGGCAGAAGTACTTGGGGCTGTTACTTTTCCATCAACATTTGATTCACAGGTTCCAGTCCCCCATGGTTGTCATTATTGGTGGTCTCACAGTTACTGCGGGCACCTGGAAAAGATCCATAGGAGGCGATTCTCCTTGAGGCTCTTGTGTTACGTCTATTCATATTAAATAAAATTTTTATAAGTATTTTTCTACAGAAAGAAATCTATAAAAATAAGTTTCATTAAAAATTCACTTAAGTTGATATTCAAAAGTACCAGGACTTTATTTGTTACCAGGAATTTATTGGGATTCTGTAGGATTTCCTTAATAGATAATCCTATGGGGCCTTCGTGTGTCCCAATGAGGTCTTCACCTGTTCAATCAATATTTTCAGGGCGGACAGAGATATCTGGGACTGCTTGATACAATAAATCAGTTTCAGTGGTGGTGGTTTCTGGTATAGGAGGGTTCACTGATGGTAAAAGGTTATTTTATTGTTCAATAAAATATATTAATATTATTTTAATACAAATAATATGGTAATACAAGTTTTATACTTACTGTTATATTTTAAAAAGTAATTTATATGGTATTTCTTCCAATATTTATGTTTTCTTAATAGGGCCTGGAAGTTGATAAGCCTCTCAAGATCTCCTTTTTCAAGAAGTTTATCTAAGTGTTAAATTTCAGAAGAGATAATAAGTTGCTCAGCTTGAGTTTAAGCTTCCCAACTAGTAGGTTTATAATTTTTGATATATTCTTCTTTTCTTATCTTTAAAAGATTTAAATAATAGATTATTGATTCTGCATTGGTTTTTAAATCCACTGCAAAAGAATTTAATGATGAATCACCTTTAAAAAGTCAGATAAATTTATCTTTGATTTAATTTTACATGAAATTTCTGGTCCAAGGTATTAAATATTAATAAAATTATGCAGATTAGACAAAGGGCTAAAAACCAACAGACTGCATTTGGAGCCAGAGATTGAAGCGGTGAGGAGAGAAGAAATGAGAAAAAACATAGAACACCAACAGCTTCAAAAAGGAGACAAGAGGATTTGAGAATGGGAAGGCAATGGGGTAAGGAGTCAAGACTAGAGACAAGAGACACAAGATTGGTTGGAGGTGCTAATGAGGTGTTGAAAAGGTATTTTCAGGCCGGTCTGGGAAGAGATACAAGCCATCTTACTGGGAAGAGATGTTTAGTGAAGCCTTGACAAGAGAGACAATTTAAATTGAGGTGATCAACAAGGTGGCAGAAAGAGCAGAGAAGTAATGGAGAATTTAGAAAAGGGAGTGAGTTAATGAAGAACAAAGAGAGGAAAGGAATCTTTGGAGCAAGAAAAGAGAAGACAAAAAGAAAGAAAAGACAATTGATAGATGAGTCAAGATAATCTAAAGACTGGGACAAAAGAGAGAGTAGGCAGACTCCCCGATCAGGAATTCATGACAACACAAGGGGGCAAGTCTATATCCAGGGGTAGTCGCAGAGTGGTTGGAGTGTAGACAGATGGAGGCCAGAAGGACTAATTGAGAGTAGATCTCAACAAATATATTAAAATGGAATATTTCCTGGACAGACCCCCAATGGTCAGCCTCCTGGATTCCAAGACCCTTGCTATCCTTTAGCTAAAAGAGGTGATAGAATAAATAATAAATATATTATTCAATATATGCACCAAAAATACGTAAAATATTTGGACAAAGCTTATTGCAAGGTTAATTGGTTTGGATATGGTTTATTGTTATAAATCAATACAAATAAATTGATTATTAAATATTTTTGTAGAGGGGCCACAATTATATTGGGGATCTTTAACACCTCTCTTCAGGGAATTCAGTATGAAAATATGTAGGCCTGGTTACTTATGGCCCTTTAGTTTAAAGGATATTTTTCCCAAAGATAATATGTATATAAAATACATGGTGGAGTGGCAGGGCTTTTTAACCAAACTTCCACGACAGAGGAAGGATAATAAGACTCACTGGTATATTATTGAATCCTTTGGGTACCTGTTTGGGATGTGTACTGATGGGTTAAACCTGTATACTGAGGTTATAAGGTTGTTCAGCAGTTTAAATTGATGAAAAGGGTTGGGGAAGGATATTATTAATCAGACTAAAGCCATAAATCACTTAATTATCTCTTATAAGTATTTGATTACCTTGTCACGGTGTCTGGAGGTCAATATAACTGGGTCTCTGGGTATCAATATCCTCAAAAGAGCTCTTTATTTATAACTTTTTGATTCCCAATATTGTCCTTTTGAGGGGTACAGAGGCTCAAAGGGACGGACACTGAGGCTAGCAGGGTAACAAGTGGTAGATTTTCACTTTTTCTTGGTGCTGTAACACGGGTAGCATCTAATTCCACAGGGTATGGGAATTATTCCACTTTATGATTGATGTTTGGATGTGTGAATAACACTAATCTGCCCTTTTTATTTATTATTTAGTTAATTATCCTTAGTAAATTTTCCCAGTAAGTAAGGAATTATTTTAATAGAAATTCTTATGGATATTCTGATGTCACGTGAGTTCTCATTATGTATTAAAAATTGGAGTAAAGTCATGATATTGATTTTACTCCTTCTTTTTGAAATTCAGTTGATTAACTAAAATGATTACTTAAAAATATAAGTCATGGGTATTCATGTAATATTTTTACATCACCAGTCCTCTTAGTATGTCACAAAAATATTCATGTCTAGAAATTTTTCATAATAGTATATTAAAGTATTTTAATATATTCTTAGAAGTAGTCATTATCTTATTTTCAAAATTTTTGGTACTTTGAATTATATTTAATAAAAAATACATATAAAGGTTATTTGAGTATCTTGAAATAATTTTATGTATTTTTAGACTATCTACTATCCACGGGAACATTTATTACATATGTAGAATATTCCCATGTAGGTTGTAACATGTTTATGCGGTAGCTAGGTTTCTCAGGCCACCTGCAACTTTGTCATCCCATAGTACTACAGCTGCATACTTGTCAGAGGCCCGGGGCTGCTTACATTGCTTTGAAAGAGTAAACGAGCTGCAGCTCAGCCGGCCGGCAATGCATTGGCTTCCGCGGCTGCATGCGGGAATTGTGACAGAACACATTTCTGTCTGTAACTTCTAAAATATACAAAACACCTCAATTCTGACTGAATTTTAGGTATGAAACCTATAAGTGAAAAAACATGTGAAATATTTAATTGCCCAAAAGTTCAATAGTGGTGCCGTGGTATTTTTGTCTTTCTTTCCTTAATTATTTAAAAATATAAGGAGTTGAATTTCAAGGGTGGGGTCAGTGAGTGACCCCACCTAATTTGGGTGGAGGATCCATGTTTGCAATAATATTCATGGTTTTCCTAATCCTTCTTAGGTTAATTTTAATATTATTATTTTTATGTTATTTCTGTTACTTTTGCAGGTTGCTCTGCAATAGTAGCAAGCTGACAATATAGCAGTAGTAAGGCTTCTCAGACTATTTCAAGGAGTAGCTTCAGACTGGTTTATTAGTAAAAGAGAAGAAGTGGGATCCTTACCATGGAATTCTTGGAAAATTCTAATTAAAGAACAATTTAGTTCTAGAATGTGGACAAGAAAAAGGATGAAAAATTTTGGAAATTACTCATTTGCTCCCTCCAAGGATAAGCCCCACAAATGATGTTTACAAAAGAAGAGAAGACTAGACTGCTTCTATCCAGATGCCCATAAAGAGGAAGTAAATGAAAGACTCCTCAACTTGTGTGCTGGAAATATTAACCATAGTGTAAGATGTAGGATGATCATGGATGCTGACTTACCAACTCTAATCAATGTGTTAGAAGAAGTCATTGACATGAATGGGTTAGACAAGAAGGTTCCTTCTAGAACTAAACAGAACTTAAACATAAACAAAACTAGAGAACAACCCCCTCTGATAAATATCTCTTACAATAAGAAACCTAATGAGAACAGGGACAAAGAAAGAATGCCTGGAAGCTTTTGGAACTGTAACAATCAAGGGCAATGAGAAAATACTGCCCATTACCAAAAAGCAATATAGCAGTCTTGGAATGAGAGCAGGAGGTTGAAGTGAATTAGAACTATGAAGATATAGCTGACACTGAAGAATCCCTTTCTGAATGTGAATTGATCCTGACCAACCCTGTCAATGTGATAGAAGGAGATATAGGCAATTCTGTGGAAATCAATAACATCCATGGTGACTCTAGTCTTCCCCAAAAATGGGTCCCTACCATAATTCCTAGACATATCACGGATGTTAAACCATTAACAGTAAAACCTATGAGTGGTAAGAGTTATACTACTGGTCAAACTTGTTATGCAACAGGATTATATAGAGATAGACCTATAAGGTTATTACTTGATAGTGGGGCTTTTTTGCTCCTGTTTCTGTACAGAATTCTTGAAAAAATGGGATCCCAATTGGAAAGAACACCTTCTGCCCATCCCAAAAGCCAAGTTTAGCTCTTGCAACCCTACCATGAATGATATTGGAGTATAGACTGCTCCTATAATATTACCCCATACTAAAGGATCTTTGAGAATACAAGTGGAACTGGTGGTATTGCTCAACTGATTATCTGACTTCCTGATAATAGGAAATTATGCTTTATGTCCATATGGCATAGATGTGTTCCAAAATAAAGTGAGATAATTTACAGTGGGTGTTAATTGGGACAAGAAGTTTAAGATATGCACCATCCAATCAAACTTCCCCTCTCCCACTTAAAAAAATCATTTAGAACAATTTAAACAAGAATACTTCCCTCAAGCAGCTCTAAATATGAAAATTTCTCAGGAACAGAAGAAAGATATATTGACAGTCTGCTTTGAGAACCAAAATGCTTTCTGTACTAAAGATCACCCCATTGGTGATATCAAAGGACATGACATATCATTGAAATTGACTATTAAGCCTCCTTCTCCTTCAAACCTAAGAAGAACAGCTTATCCCTCTAGTCCCCAGTCCAGAATAGCTCTTGAGGAACATATCCAAGAACTGATAAACTTACAATTAATAAGGAAAGTAGGACACAATAAGAAAGTGGATGTGACCACACCTGTAATCATACCTTGGCATAATGAAAAGTCAAGAATGGTAGCAGAATTCTAAATAATTATACAAAGGCAGATAATTATCCTATACCCCGGATTGATCATGCCATACATAACTTTTCCCAAGCCAAATATATCACTACTATGGACTTGCTTGAAGTTTTCCACAAGATCCCTATAAGATCTGAAAAAAGAAAGTTTATGAGAATAATCTGTCATTTGGGAATATATAAATATCTTAGGATGACCTTTGGTACAAAGAATGCCTCATCACACTTCCAGAGAACAATGGATACAGTTCTAGGTACATACATCAAACAAGGATGGATGATGGTATATATAGATGAAATAATCATATGTTCTGATGATTGGCATAATCATAACACACAAATAAGATTATTACTCCAAACTATCTCCAAAGCAGGATTGAAAGTATTCATGAAGAAATGCAACTTTGGACATGGAAAATTGAAAGCCCTAGGGCAAATAATTTCTTGTCTAACTCTAGCTGCTGATCAAAGTAAGATAGCTGCTGTCATGAACCTACCCATGCCTCAAAATAAAACAGAGCTAATGTCTTTCATTACTTTTTGCAGTTACTAAAGACAATACATACCAAAGTTTGCTATGATAACTAAAATTCTGTATGAAATATACAACAATAACACTGTCTTTGAAATGACACATGAGAGATTGAAAAACTATGAGGAACTAAAAACAGCTATGACCTCTACTACTATACTCATTCAACCAGATTACTCCAAGCCCTTGAAAATTTACATTGATGCCTGTATGGAAGGTATAGGAGATGCTCTACATCAAGAAAGAATAGAAGAAGACAAACCAGTGGAGAAACCAGTACTCTTCATATCTAGACAGATCAAAGATACATAAAAGAGATATGGAGCCAGTCAGATGGAACCCTTGGCTCTAGTATGGGCTTTAGAAAAGCTAAACTATTACTTAGAAGGCACCACTTTCCAAGTGATCACAGACTGTAATGCTGTAAGAACTCTCAACAACATGAAAACCCCTAGCAGACATATTCTTAGGTGGCAAATTGCTATACAACAGTATAGAAGTCAGATGACTATAGTTCATAAAGCTGGAGCTAAACATCAGAATGCTGATAGTCTAAGTAGGAATGCTCTGCCTAATGAG
This sequence comes from Puccinia polysora, assembly GCA_025617555.3. Classification (NCBI taxonomy): domain Eukaryota; kingdom Fungi; phylum Basidiomycota; class Pucciniomycetes; order Pucciniales; family Pucciniaceae; genus Puccinia; species Puccinia polysora. The sequence continues at coordinate 38,880,327 of CM062634.1, forward strand.
TCTAGCAATCCAGCATATGACCCTGAGGATCAAGATATCTTTCCTATCTTGAACATCAATCTTTTTGAATTAAATGCTTGAATCATGGGGATCCACTTATGTGAATTAGATACTGCTTTCTTCAATCTAGTGAGGGATAATTCCTCCCCTGAAATCAAGCTGATGATTAACATTATGGAATGTGAATACCCAGAAGCAGCTCTGAAAAATAGTTTACCTGCTTCATTACTTAAACCCTATAAAGCAGGAAGGTTTACTTTTTTGGATGGTCTCCTTTACTACAGCACCAACATTCCAGTGTATTAGTACTGAGTAACAAAGAAAATATAAAAAACATACTCCAGGAATGAAATTAAAACTGTTCATCAGGGAATCTTTCCACTGAAAGAAACTTGGAGAAAGTAAAATAAACTGCTTGGTGGATAGACTGGAAAGAAATCACTATTGATTATGTTACTAGCTGTGAGACTTGCCAAAAATCTAATAAAACTACTGGCAAAAGTTTTGGACTCCTACAAAAGATCTCTGAACCCAAAACTAGATGGGAAATCATTAATATGGAATTTGTCACCAACCTCCCCCCTTGAGGTACTCATTCATATGACGCTGTCCTGGTTATAGTTGACAGATACCCTAAGAAGGAAAAATTCTTACCTAACCACAAAGAAGATAGTGCTATGGATTTAGCTCTACTATTTTGGATTAGGATCATAGCTGATGTTGATATAACCAAGATTATAATCAGTGAAAGAGAGCCCAAATTCACCTCTGAGTTTGGGAGGAATCTACATGATATCCTGGGTACTACTTTGGCGTTTTCTACAGCATACCATCCCCAAACTTATGGACTAGCTGAAAGAATGATAAAGACCCTAGAAGATATGTTAAGAAGGTTCTATAGCTTGGGTCTAGAGTACAAGAACTCATATGGTTATTGCCATGATTGGTTAAACCTACTCCCAGCTCTAGAGATGGCTTATAAAAGCAGTAAACATTCTACTACCAAAGAAGCCCCTTACATACTAGAAAGAGGATGGATTCCAAAACTCCCTAGGAATAACTTAAAATATAACTTAGCCACCATTCATCCAACATCTCTTGACTTCAAGAAAATGATTGATCTGGGAAATAATCATTCTCAAAATTTTGTAGAAGAACCAGTAGAATACAACAAACAAAGATGGGACAAATCACACAGAGAACCTGACTTTAAAATAGGAGATGAGATCTTGATATCAACCGCAAACTTCAACAATTCAGCAGGTAACAGAAATCTTAAACCAGGCTTTGTTGGACCATTTGTTATCAAAAAGATGCTTGGAAAAAACAATTTAGAAGTAATGCTAAGTGAAGAATTTTCAAGGAAACACCCAGTATTTTCTTTTAGGCTAGTAAACCACTTTCAACCAAGAGAAGGTTGCAACCTCCTTGCAGCAATGATCCCAATAGAACCTTAACCTGTGAAAGGAAAAGGCAAAGTCAGCAGGAAATTGAAAGACAAGAAAGAGAGAGTGCAAGGGAAAAATGTTAGACTATACTTAGTAAGATACAAAGGAGAATCTGCAGACAAAGATGAATGGTTACCAGAGAATAATATACCTGATGGACCAATACATCTTAGAATCTACAGAGCCAGCAAAAGGAACTGAAACACACATGGAATTCATTTTTTTTCCAATCTGCTTGAGATTCTTTTCAGATATGGACATATCTTGTAGTGGGGGAATTTCAGCTTGCTACTACTGCAGAGCAAGCTGTAAAAGTAACAGAAATAACATAAAAATAATAATATTAAAATTAAACTAAGAGGTAGTAGGAAAACCATGAATATTATCGCAAAAATGGATTTTCCACCCCAAATTAGGTAGGGTGACTCACTACCCCCACCCTTGAAATCCAACGCCTTATATTTTGAAATAATTAGGGAAACAAAGACCAAAATTCCATGGCACCACTACGGTAATTTTTTTTGTCCATTAAATATTTCACATGTTTTGTCACTTATAGGTTTCACACCCAAAATTCAGTCAGAATTTAGGTGTTGTGTTTATTTTAGGAGTTACAGACGGAAATGTGTTCTGTCACAATTCCCTCCTGCAGCCACAGCAGCCAACACACCTGCGCGCCGCTGAGCTACAGCACTATCACCCTGTCAAAGCCATGTAACCAGCCCTGGGCCTCTGACAAGTACGCAGCTGCGGGACTACTGGTTGACAAAGTGACAGGCGGCCTGAGAAACCTAGGTACCATTTAAACATGCTACAACCTACACAGGAACATTCTACATATTTAATAAATGTTCCTGTGGATAGTAGATAGTCTGAAAATACATAAATGTTTTTAAGAATAACTAAATAAACTTTATAAATATTTTGTTATTAAGTGTAATTCAAAGTACCAAAAATGTCGAAAATAAGATAATGACTACTTCTAAAAATATGTTAAAATACTTTAATATACAATTATGAGAACTTCTAGAAATCAATAATTTGGTGAAATACTAAGAAAACTCATCGTGTAGAAATATTACATGAATACTCATGACTTATGTTTTTAAGTAATTAATTTAAGTAAATCAACTGAAATTTGAAAATAAGGAGTAAAATCAATATCATGACTTTACTCCAAATATTTAATACATAATGAGAACTCACCTGACATCAGACTATCCATAGGAATTTCTATTAAAATAATGATTAAATTACTGGTAAAATTAACTAAGGATAATTAATTAAATAATAAATAAAATGGACAGATTAGCATTATTCACATGTCTAAACATCAATTATAAAGGAAAAGAATTCCCATAACCTGTGGAATTAGATGCTAACCGTGCTACAGCGCCAGAAACACGTGCCGGGCTACCTCTGGTTACCATTCTAGCATCAGTGTCAGTCCCTTTGAGCCCCTGTACCCCTCAAAAGGAAAATATTGGGACTCAAAAAGCTAAAAATAAAGAGCTCTTTTGAGGATATTGATACCCACAGAACCAGTTATATTTACCTCTAGACACCGTGCTAAGGTAATCAAGTACTTATAAGAGATAAGTAAGTGATTTATGGCTAAGTCTGATCAATACTATCTGTCCTCAACCTCTTTTTTTTCTCAATTGAAACTGCTGAACAACAAAATATACTTTAAGCTAAAGGGCCATAAGTAACCAGGCCTATGTGTTTTCATACTGAATTCCCTGAAGAGAGGTGTTAAAGATCCCCAATTTAATTGTGCCCCCTCTATAAAAATATTTAATAATCAATTTATTCATATTGATTTATAACAATAAACCATATTCAAACCAATTAACCTTGAAATAAGCTTTATCCAAACATTTTACAGATTTTTGCTGCAGTTATTCCACAATATATTGATTATTCATTATATCACCTCTGGTAGATAAAATATAACAAGGATCTTGGAATCCAGCAGGCTGATCATTGGGGGTCTTGCTAGCAAATATTCAATTTTATTATATTCAATACCTTGGACCAGACATTTCATGTAAAATGAAATCAAAGATAAATTTATCTGAATTTTTAACAGTGATTCATCATTAAATTTTTTTACAGTGGATTTAAGAAAAAATGCAGGATTAATCATCTATTATTTAAATCTTTTAAAGATAAGAAAATAAGAATATATTGAAAAGTATAAAACAACTGGTTAGCAAGCTTTAACTCAAGCTGAGCAACATAATATCTCTTCTGCATGGAAACAATTAGATAAACTCCTTGAACAAGAACATTTTGAGAGGCGTATCAACTTCCAGGACCTATTAAGGAAACATAAAGCATGGAAGAAATACTGTATTAATTGCTTTTCAAAATATAAAAGTAAGTATAAAACCTCTATTACCATATCATTTTTATTAAAATAATATTAATACATTTTATTGACCAAGAAAATACCCTTTTGCTATCAGTGAACCCTCCTATACCAGAAATCACCGCCACTGAAACTTATTTATTGGATCAAGAAGTCCCAGATATCTCTGGACTCCCTGAAAATACTGATTGAATGGGTTGAGACCTCATTGGAACACACCAAGACCCTGTAGGATTACCTATTAAGGAACAATCAATCCCTATAAAGTCCTGGTACCTTTGAATATCAACTTGAGTGAGTTATGAATAAACTTATTTTTACTGTTTTTCTTTAGAAAAATACTTATAAACCTTTCATTCAATATGAATAGGTGTCAGCTTGCTACTGTTGCAGAGAAAGCTGCAAAAGTAACAGAAATTACATAATAATAATAATAATAATAAAATTAAACTAAGAAGGAGTAGAAAAACCACAAATATTATTGCAAAAATCGATTCCCCACCCACAATTAGGTAGGGTCACTCACTGACCCCACTCTTGAAATCCAACTCCTTATATTTTTAAATAATTAAGGAAAGAAAGACCAAAAACCACGGCACCACCATTGAACTTTTTGGAAAATTAAATATTTCAGATGTATTTTCATGTATAGGTTTCACACCAAAAATTCAGTAAGAATTGAGGTGTTGTGTATATTTTAGGAGTTACAGACGGAAATGTCTTCTGTCACAATTCCCTCATGCAGCCGCAGCAGCCAATGCACCTGCGCGCGGCTGAGCTCAAGCTCTGTCACTGTGTCATGTATGCAGTCCCACGCCTCTGACAAGTACCCAGCCACAGTACTACCGCTTAACAAAATGACAGGCGGCCTGAGAAACATAGGTACTGCGTAAACATGCTACAACCTAGACAGGAACATTCTTCATATGTAATAAATGTTCCAGTGGGTATTAGATAGTTTAATGATACATTAAATTATATAAAAATACTTAAATAACCTTTATACATATTTTTTATTAACTATAATTCAATGTACCAAAAATGTCGAAAATGAGATAATGACTACTTCCAAAAATATATTAAAATACTTTAATATAATATTATGGGAATTTTTAGACATAAAAATTATTGTGACATACTAAGAAAGCTTATGATGTAAAAATATTACATCAATAACCATGGTTTACATTTTTAAGTAATTACTTTAGTAAATCCACTGAATTTCGTAAATAAGGAGTAAAATCAATATCATGACTTTACTCCAATTATTTAATACAAAATGAGAACTCAACTGACATCAGAAGATCTGTCGGAATGACTATTATAATAATCATTGAACTACTGGGAACATTTACGAAGGATAATTAATCAAATAATAACTAAAAAGGACAGATTAGTGTTATTTACACGTCCAAACGTCAATTATAAAATAGAACAATTCCCATACCCTGTGGAATTAGATGCTACCCGTGTTACAGAACCAAAAAAACGTGACAGGATACCTCTGGTTACCATTCTAGCCTCAGTTTCCGTCCTATTGAGCCCCTGTAACCCTCAGAAGGACAATATCAGGACTCCAAAAGCTATAAATAAAGAGCTCTTTTGAGGATATTGATACCAAGAGACCCAGTTATATTTACATCCAGGTACTCTGCCAAGGTAATCAAATACTTATAAGAGATAAATAAGTGATTTATGGCTTTATTCTGATTAGTAATATCCTTTCCCAACCGTTTTTATCAATTTAAACCACTGAAAAAACTTATAACCCCAGTATACAGGTTTAACCCATCAGTGCACATCCCAAACAGGTAACCAAAGGATTTTAAAAAATAAAAGTGAGTCTTATTATCCTTTCTATGTTGTGGAAGCTTTGTTACAAAGCCCTGCCACTCCACCATGTATTTTATATACATATTATGTTTGGGCAAAATATCCTTTAAACTAAAGGGCACCAAGTAACCAGGCCTACGTGTTTTCATACTGAATTCCCTTAAGAGAGGTGTTAAAGATCCCCAATATAATTTTGGCCCCTCTATAAAAATATTTAATAATCAATTTGTCTTTATTTATTTATAACAATAAACCATATCCAAACCAATTAACCTTGCAATAAGCTTTGCCCAAATATTTTACAGATTTTTGCAGCATTTATTGAATAATATATTTATTATTTATTCTATCACCTCTAGTAGCTAAAGGATAGCAAGGGTGTTGGCATCCAGCAGGCTGAAATCAGATGTAACACAAGCACCTCAGGGAGAATTCCCTCCTATGGATCTTTGCCATGAGCCCCCAGTAACCCTGAGACCACCAATAATGACAACCATGAGGGGACTGGAACCCGTGAATAAAATGTTGGTGGACAAGGAACAGCCCCAAGTACTGTTACCCTCCCCCAACCTAAAGCCGGAGAAGGTAGTAGAATTAAGCCCCCCTCAATTACAAGAAGATTCCCTGCAGCCACCCCAGAAGAATCTGGGCAAGGAAGCCAGGATCAAAGACTTAGTCAGAGAGCACGTGAAATATTGGGAAGAGTTCAAAAAATTAAAAGCCAAGGAGGACATGGTATGTATGAAAAAGAGAATTCCCCAGGCAAAATCTACCAAGAGAGATCTTCAGAATATGTTTCCAAGGAAAAAGGTAGAATCCTACATAGAAAAGTGGGATCCTTGGGATGAATTGGCCCAACTGAAAGGCAAAGGATCAGGAAAGAAGAGACCTTTTCCCATCCAAAGACAAAGGGAAAGAAGGATTGGGATCAGATAATATCCTTAGCTCAAAATTGGAAAAGGGTGTACAAAAATTAGCCTCTAATTCTGAACCCAGTAACTTGTCTAAACCAACCTCTGATGTAATTACTTCCTTTTCTAATGATATTCACCATGATTTAAACATTTTTTGTGGAAATTTGGACGTTATTTATATCCAAATGAATAAGTTAACCTCAGTAGTTGCCAAATTAATTAATAACCAAACAGAAAATTTAGGAATGGAAGATATTAAAGAAAATACAGAACAATTGTTGGAGACAATTAATCAAGGTAAAATTAGACAGACTCAAACAATTGAAAATATGTTATCAGGTATCCAATGATATTTTATTATGTTGTTTAAAGCTTTAAAAGAAGAATTGGTACATACTACTAACAGCTCTATTCTGTCCCTTAGTGAGAAATTAGATCTGCTTAATAATAAAGTGGACCTGCAACATAATCTGATCAAGAATGATCTTAGAGACTTAAAAGCCCGTCTGAACAAACCCTTGGGGAGTACCACAGAGGAACCAAAACCTCCCAGACAAACAACTACACTTGTGCACCATCCTTGTTAGGAATGCATAGGAGTGAAACCTTCATGCCTAGTCCTACTTCCATAATGGAACAAGCCCTCAAACTTTTCCCCTCAATTTCTGAATGGCCTAAGTTCTCCTGTGAAGGAGAATACAATCATATAAATTTAATTACAGTTATTGACTATACCATTAGCTCTAATGACTTACCAGAAGCTATAGCTGTAGTCAGGTTGCCCTGAATATTTGAAGGTGTATCTTTAGACTTGTTTGTTAGTAAAAGAGAAGAAGTGGGATCCTTACCATGTAATTCATGGAAGCTTCTAATTGAAGAACAAGTTGGTTCTAGAACGTGGAAAAGAAAAATGATGAAAAATTTCGAAAATTCCTCATTTGATCCCTCCAAGGATAAGCCCACAAATGGTGCTTGGAACAGAAATCAAGACTAGATTGTTTCTATCCAGATGCTGATAAAGAGGAAGTAAATGAAAGACTCCTCAACTTGTGTCCTGGAAATCTTAACCATGGTGTAAGTTGCTGGATGAGTATGGGTGCTGACTTACCAACTCTAATCAATATGTTAGAAGAATTCAGAGACATGAATGGGTTAGACAAAAAGTTTCCTTCTAAACCCGAAGAGAACTTCAACATTAACAAAACCAGAGAACAACCCCCTCTGATAAATAAATCTGATAATAAGAAACCTAATGAGAAAAGGGACAAAGATAGAATGCCTGGAACTTGTTGGAATTGTAACAAGAAAGGGAATATGAGACAAGACTGCCCATTACCAAAAAGAAAGATAGTAGTCTTTGAAGGAGAGCAAGAGGTTGAAGGGAATCATAACTATGAAGATATAGCTGATACTGAAGGATCCCTTTCTAAATGTGATTTGATCCTGACTAACCCTTTTAATATTATAGAAATAGATATAGGCTTTTCTATAGAAATCAATAACATCCATAGAGACTCTAGTTTTCCCCAACAATGCGATCCTACCATAATTACTAGACGTATCACAGATTTTAAACCATAGATTTTTTACCATTAAAAGTTAAAAACATGAGTGGTAAGATTTATAATACTGGTCAAACTTGCTATGAAACAGGATTGTATAAAGACATACCTTTAAGTTTATTACTGGATAGTGGAGCTTTCTGCTCCTGTGTCTGTACTGAATTCTTACACAAATGGGATCATAATTGGAAAGAACACCTTCTGCACGTCCCAAAAGCCAATTTTAGCTCTTGCAACTCTACCATGAATGATAGTTGACTATGGACTGCTCCTATAATATTACCCCATAAAAAAGGATCTTTGAGAATACAAGTGGAATTTGGGGTATTGCTCAACAGATTATGTGATAACCTGATAATAGGTAATTATGCTTTATGTCTATATGGTATAGATGTGTTCCAGAGTAAAGGTTGATACTTTAAAGTGGGTGTAATTGGGAAAGGAAGTTTAAGACATGCACCATCCAATCTAAGTTCCCCTCATACACTTAACAAAATAATTTAGAAGAATTTAATCAATATTAAGTATTTTACTAGCTGTGAGACTTGCCAAAGGTCTAATAAAACCACTGGAATAAGGTTTGGACACCTACAGAAAATCTCTGAACCCAAAACTAGATGGGAAATGATTAATATGGATTTTGTCACCAGCGTCCCCACTGGAGGTCCTCATTCATATAACTCTGTCCTGGTTATAGTTGACAGATACTCCAAGAAGGCAAAATTCTTACCTAACCACAAAGAAGATAGTGCTATGGATGTAGCTCTACTTTTTTGGAATAGGATCATAGCTGATGTTGGTATATGTTGAGTTACATTGGCTTCAGCCCTCTCAGATCATCAAACCTACGTGCTACTCAGTAAGTCCAGTTGCTGTAAGTTCAGGCGCACAAGGTGATAGAACGCGCCTGCTACTCCAGCATGCACAACAGAATGCCCATTTCCGAACTCTATATTCAAAAGCTTGTCTCAGTTTATCTAGAGGGCCTTGCCGGCTCAGGTCTCAAGAAGCTTTCCTTGTACAACCTTGAACTTGTACCACCATCTTCTTGTGAACCTGAGCCCGGTAAGCCAAGTTTCCATCCCTCTGTTTCTTCCTTCTTTTATGCACCTGACATGTTTGTGACCTTCCATCTCAGCTTATCTTGCTCAATAAGATTCACCTGCTTCCTACTACAATCCTTGTACCTCCAGATGTTACGCTGTGTCTTCTTTTTAAGGTGTGATAATCTTTTCAGTTATTCTTTTTGTTACTTTGTGACCCTATTGTCCTGCACTTTCATCAAAATAAATCTTCTTTTTAAGCTCAAAATGCAACAGATTTACAGTCCCAAACTGGCTCTCAAGATGACTCACCATAACAGACCAGGAGGACAGCAACCCCCAACTGAACATACCATTTGTAAGAGTATTGCCTCTATTTCTATAGTAGCTGTGGCAGATACCTGCAAAAAAATAATAATAATTGCCAAATATCAGTTTTAATGATTACACTTATAATATCAATAAAAAAATCAACTGATAGTAAGTTATCAGGAGTAAAAAAGCCACACCTTGAACCTCTAAAGAGATAAGGGGCCTAGCTTTAATAAATAAAGCTCAAAGGAGACTTGCTTACACAAGGAAGCTCACACCCTTTATGATAGCCTAAAAAGGACTATAACTCCAATAGGACCTTGGAATCGAAATTGCAGTTGATTGTTTGATTGATAATATAATAAGATGTTGAATTAAAAGGCCCCAGTCAATCCTCTTGGTGGACTAAGTTGGATGGGCTTGTTAATATGCACTATCTGGTTTATAAAATACTATGAGGAATAGGTCTTGTAGGGACAAGACCCTCCTCTTTTATATTGAAAGAGTCCTCAGGGGGACTCAGGCCATCATCAGGGGAGTACACCACTGTCCTAGATTTCGTCTCCAGTGGCTCAGAGCCCTAAGCAATCATCCCCAATGTATAACAACATTTACATACTCATTGGGGTCTATTTTTGAGGTAAGGTTGTAATTTATTTACTCAGAAGTTTAAAGTGATGGGGGGGGGGAATCACCCCAGTCACTTATTCTCCTTCAACAGGAAGCTCTCAAGGCTTCAGAATTGATTTAATTCCCCTCTAACTCTCTTTAGATCTATTAGAGCAGGTGTTCAAAGAATTACAACCATATTATTAGATATTCTTAATCCACATAGATATGTATACTCTGGGTAAGTATTCCCACAGAGTTTATCTGAACCAGGGGAGTTTCCTAGCTTCTGAGTGTACGCTTTTCCAGCATGATTAAATTCTTGAAATTTATCTACAAGATGGAAGGAGAGTTCTTAGAAAATAATTTACAATTCACCTAAAAATCTGGGTTATGGTAGATAAGGATTATTACAGAATATAGTTTCCACAGAGGGAAATCATTAAGGAAATTAATTGTAAATCCAATTGGACGCTTCCAGAAGATTGTAATCTAGCGTAAAGTTATAAGATCTCCCATAAATTATAATATAAACCTTCAAGGTTTTATGGGATGATTTCTAATATTAAGACATACTATAAAAATATGATTATATGAAACTTTATATGTCAAAAATATGGATATTTAATGGACTAATGGAGGCTTGAACACACTAACTAGGTACTGCGAAGGGTACTAAGACATTCCTTAACCACTATACTACCAAGACTTGTGAGTTGGGAAGCCAATAGGACACCAATACATGTCTCATGGCTGACACCATTGCTTACTGAATCACACTACCCCTCTTGGTTTTTGCAAATCAAAAGCTACCTGCGCAGAAAAGGGCTGCTTGAAATCATTGACAAGTTTGACTTCACTCAGATCCCCAATGCTTCTCAAAAGAAGAAAATCTACACAGCGGTGGACATCATAATTCAACATCTTGGTTACACCGCTTTCAAAGCCGTCGTTAACCACTTATAACAAAGCCAACCCCAAAGCAATCCTGGAAGCAATTAGTGAACAATATGCCTCTCAGTCTTCCAACAATCAAGGATGCCTGTGGCTCAGATTCATCCAATACCAATACAAGGGCAATCTCAATCAATACATCAACAAGTGTTGCAAACTCATGAAGAAACTCTTGATAGTCAAACTGGAGGTGCCGCATGACATCCTAAGCTACACCATTTTTGCCAAAGCCCCAAGCCTTTTCTATCACATTGTGGACACAATTCTCCTCAATGATAAGATGCTCAAAAGCCCAACGGCTGTCCTGAAAAAACTGAGAGAATTCATTCACCTGGAATTCACCTGAATAGAGGATGTACCAGATCAATCCACGTCCACCAAATCCACTGTTGCCCTCCACAAGACCAGCTCCTCCCATAGGAGAGGAAAGCCCAAAAATCCCTGCTTGAATGGTAGACATAATCCACTTGCAGAGCACACTGAGGAATGCTGCTGGCAGTTACATACTGAGCTGAGAACAGATCATCCAAAGAAGAGATCTCAATCCCAATCCCATTTCCAATCCGCCCAAAAGGAACACAAGAATGAAGACTCCAAACCTCCCAGTCAACCTCAAGCCTTCCTCAATGCCCAGCTCTACTTGCATCCCATGTACCCAACTGAATCACTCCTGCCGGTCCTGGACTCGTGTTCCACGCATCATATAGTCAACAAACTAGAGTACCTATTCAACTTGCGACCCACATCAGTGAGTATTGGCACAGTTAGCAAAGGCTCCACTCTGCTTGAGAGAGCCATTGGCAAGTCCATGCTGAAGAAACACCTAGGAGAGACCATTGAACTGGGAGAAGTACTTCTTGTGCCAAACCTCAATAGATGCCTTGTCTCTATGTCAAGACTTACTGAGAAGGCAGCAATCTTCAGTCGTGTTGGGTACTCAGGCTATGAAATCGCTTTTGATGGTTTTTCTCTATCAGGCTTGTCAACCAACCACCTGGTGGAACTGTGAAGCACCAAATTCAAAGGACATCCAAGGCAAAGACTGATCCATCTGAAACAACAGGTCAACAGCCACTGGCACATGAGATTAGGACACCCCAGCAACAAAATACTCAGGATTCTATTCCCGCATCAACCTCCAACCACTAACTGCAAGGTTTGTCAAAGCTGCAAAATGACTGCTACACCGTTCAACAACCACTTCAAAGCTGTCTCTCAAATGCTTGAAGTGATACATCTTGATGTTGTGGGTCCCTTTCCAGTTCAATCTAATGGCGGATGCAGGTTCTTTCTCACCATTGTAGACCAATACTCGGGCTTCAAATCAGTCTCCATTCTCCGAACCAAGGACCAAGTACCCGCCGCCGTCAAGGACTTCATTCGGACCCCCAAAAGAAAGCTTGGAAACAAAGTCAGCACTATTGTTTTGGACAATGGCGGCGAGTTTGTGAATGAACGTCTCTCCCTATACCTGAAGGAACTTGGAATAAAGCATCATCACTCTCCCCCTTACACGCCATGGCAAAATGGCCTAGACAAACGGGAAAATCAAACCATTCTTGACAAGGCTTTCTGCCTGCTGGTGCAGAGCAAGCTTCCTCCAAGCTACTGGGCAGAAGCAGTAAATATTGCAATGGATCTTCTCAATCTTCTTGCCATTTCCTCCAAGAACTTTGCAATCCCGTACAAAATGTGGACTGGAAAAGACTTCAATTAAAACTTCCTCAAACTGTTTGGATGCACAACTTACTCTCTCATTCCATAAGCAAAGAGGGACTCAAAACTGGGTATCAATGGAGAAAAAGGGACTCTGCTTGGGTATGTTAATGATTTCTTGTCATACAAAATTTTAGATTATCGCACTGGCAGCAACCAAATTAGTGCAAATGTCACCTTTCTTGAAGGGACTTTTGTAAGTTGTGGCACTACATCTACAAAGCTCAAAGACTACCAGGACCCTTTTCCTACTCAAATCACGAATACCCCGGACTGCTCACTGCCTCTCTCAAATAGAAATGATGCCACTCCTCAAATTCAGAATGTTGACTCACTTGTCTCCCCTGACTACAGCATCATCCCCAACTGCAATATTTTACCCCACGACCAACACCAGCGCCAGACTGCTGCAGAGGAAAACTTCAACAAAGGTCAGCCCAAAGATCCCAGGACGCTGGAGCAGGCAATCGCAAGTCTGCATAGACTGGAATGGGTGGCTGCCATGGAAAAAGAAATTCTGAATCTACTCACCTATGGAGTTTGGGAGGAATGCAAGCCCTGTCCAGACATCAAGGCACTTAAATGCACATGGGTGTTTTGAACCAAGCGCGACAAAGATAATAAAATCATTGAGTTCAAGGAAAGGCTATGTGCCCAGGGGTTTCATCAAGAGTTTGGGGTCAAATACTCAAGTGTCTTTGCACCTACCGGCGGCAAGTCCTCCCTCTGCCAGCTCATTGCGTACTCTGTTCAGCATGGGTACAAATTCTACCAACTTGATGTCAAGTTGGCCTTTCTCAACGCTCCACTAAAAGAAACTATCCATTTCAGCTTTCCCAAATTTTTCCAGTCACCCCGGGAAAGGCTTTATCGCTCAAAAAGGCACTTTACAGGCTCAAACATGCTCCAAAAATGTGGTACCAAACCCTAAGCAACTGGCTGCATGAGGAAGGATTTCTCAGGAGTGAGGCGGACAGGTGTTTATTCTGGAAAGGCAAGACTTATTTGTACATTCATGCGGACAAAATTGCCATTTTCAGTCCTAATCGTGTCAGATTTGTGGAAGCTATCTCAAATAAATTCAAAATCAAGGATCTTGGACCTTCCATGCTTCTTCTTGGTATAAATGTGGAGCAAAAGGCCAATGAAATCCATCTCAGTCACAAGACGTACATCAACCAACTTGTGCCTCAATACAACATCCCTGCCCACAAGATGTTCTCCACGCCTTTCAAACCCTTTGGCAAGCTTCTACCTGCGTCAGCAGAGGAGCAAAAGACCTTTGCAGCAACTGGAGCGAACTACAGAAAGCTTGTAGGAGAGCTTAACTATATCAGCTGCAACCCTTTCCCCAACATCAACTCTGCCATAAACTACCTTTCAAAATTCCTCAATGCTCCTGGCTTAACCCACTTCAACGTGGGGCTCATGGTACTTGGCTATTTGACTCACACAAGCTCGCTGGGTCTCAACTTAACAAAGAAGCAGACCAAATCAGATCTCAGCGCTCATGTGGATGCGGACTGGGGCACCTGTCCCTCGAACAGGCAATCTTTCAGCGGCTTTGTGGTTCTGTGGAACAACAACATCATCAGCTGTAAATCCAGAAAGAATGAAACTTTTACAATCTCAACCTCTAAAGCCGAGTATAAGGTGGCTGGGGAAGCAGTCAAGGAGGTGCTCTGGTCACGGTCCCTTGCCAAGGAAATTTTCCAACGTCCAGTAAAGTCACCAATCCAAATCCACAAAGACAACAAAGGTTGTGTCAAGTTGGCCTCAAGCGCCGCAAATAATGAAAACTTCAAGACAAAGCACATGGAGCTACGCTACCACTTCTTATGTGAGGAAGCGGAGAAGGGGAAAATTTTGATCAAGCGGATTGACTCAAAAAACAACCCTGCGGATTTCTTCACCAAACCTGTCTCTCCACTATTGTTAGCGCAGCAACTCAAGATTCTAAATTTTGGCCCTCCTTGAAATGAGGCCTAAAGCCAGGGTGGGTGTTGAGTTACATTGGCTTCAGCCCTCTCAGATAATCAAACCTACGTGCTACTCAGTAAGTCCAGTTGCTGTAAGTTCAGGCGCACAAGGTGATAGCACGCGCCTGCTACTCCGGCATGCACCACAGAATTCCCATGTCCGCACTCTATATTCACTAGCTTGTCTCAGTTTATCTAGAGGGCCTTGCTGGCTCAGGTCTCAAGAAGCTTTCCTTGTATTACATTGAACTTGTACCACCATCTTCTTGTGAACCTGAGCCCAGTAAGCCAAGTTTCCATCCCTCTGTTTCTTCCTTCTTTTATGCACCTGACATGTTTGTGACCTGCCATCTCAGCTTATCTTGCTCAATAAGATTCACCTGCTTCCTACTACAATCCTTGTACCTCCAGCTGTTAAGCTGAGTCTTCTTTTTAATGTGTGATAATCTTTTCAGTTATTCTTTTTGTTACTTTGTGACCCTATTGTCCTGCACTTTCATTGAAATAAATCTTCTTTTTAAGCTCAAAATTCAACAGTATACCCAAGATTTTAATCAGTGACAGAGACCCCAAATTCACCTCTGAGGTTTGGAGGAATCTAGATGATATGCTGGGTACTACTCTAGCATTTTCTACAGCATAAAATCCATAAAATGATGGATTAGCTGAAAGAATGATACAGACCCTAGAAGATATGTTAAGAAAATTCTGTTGCTTTGGTCTAAAATAAAAAAAACTTAGAACCAGTTGGTGGGGCGAATTCCTAGTTCAGTAGAGAAGAAAGTTAGAAGTTCTCTGCTTAAATGATGATGGAAAAGGCTTTTAGAGTTTTTAAAGGGTTAAAAGAGTACGTAGTTCAGTGGAGAAGAAAGTTAGAAGGTCTTTTCTGAACTAGTATGGGAGTTGAGAGTCCTTGGTTAATTAGGTTGGGGGGATGATTATGTAATGTTTTATTCTTGTATGTGAAACCAGTACTGGGGGGTTTCACAATCCTTATCACCAACCAATAGCCTTGCTGGTTGAAGAGAGTTATGTTTGTTGGAATTCTTGAGCATGTTACACCACTCTTTGATCCCTTTCTCGGACCATACTGGTCTTCAGCCTTTCTTGATCATCTTTCTGGAGCCAATTGTGTTTCATTGAAGAGTTTTTATCAAGCTGAAAACCTGGAGTGTTATACCTCCTTTTATGTTTTTCAAAGTTGCATTCTGTCAGCCTACTCTTGAGTTCCTTGAGAAGTGTTGAGTTTATCCCTGTTCAAATCAGTTTTTCTTTGCTTTTAGGGCTTCTAAAAACATAGTGCTTTGTCTTGTACGGCCACCCATAGTTATATGGTCCCCTTCAAGCGCTTGATTGCCAAGAGTTGGGCGGGTTCATTTTGAACCTGAAGGTTGGTTGGGGTTTGAGTTGATCATCCCCTATCTTCTGCTGACAACCAGAGTTATTAGCTTGTGGGCGTTGTTTACATACAACACCTTTGTTCTTTTGAAATTTAAACAAAATTTAACTTCTTTTGTTCAAATATCTCCCACATAATCTGGCCTAAGATAGTTCTCTTCCATTGCTACCAACTATTATCAAACTTTATCCTTTATTAATTGATTCCTCACTTAAAAAGTTCCGGAACTTGATCATGTTTACATCTAAATATTTTTGTAACACTCAGGAGGAAAGCCTCATCAGCACCTTTCCCCTCCATAGAACTGCCACGGCCAAGCTGTCAGCTTACTGATACCAGGAACTTTGCCTTCCTTTAGCTACAGCAAGAGATATTGGTGTTGGAATAATAATAATTCCAAGAAAATTACATAAAATGCCAGAATGGTTGATTTAGAAGCAAGTGCAAAGTTTGAGTGGTTTGGTTGGATTAAATTGATTTAAATATATTTTCAAGAGGGGCCATAGTTTACACAAAGAGGGGATCTTTATTGGATAACTACCTCTCTTCAAGGGGCTCTTTTGAACTGTGTAAAGACCTTGGGACTGTGAAGTCCCAAGTGATTACTCAAAAAGGGTTTACTCAAGGGAATTGGATGGACTGGCTGACTCACAGCACTTATGCCTGTGTCACGCTTTGCACTTAAGGATTATTGTCTTCACCACTTTGACATGTCCTCTCCTCAGTACCATCTACCTCAGTCTAAAAGCGTGACACAAATAAAAGCACAACATCAATGGTGCAATCCGCTATTTCCTCTGGCTTGCGCTGAACTTCCAATCTTGGAGACCAACTCAGTATATACTTGCGAACTTTGCAGTTAACTCCATACCGGTTGGCCATCCATTATGAGATCCAATCTCCTTCCCTGGCCAATCAACGACCTTGGACTTCCATCTTTGGTCATTCATTGTTCATTAGTTTGCATCTATGTCTAACCAAGCCATCACTACTGTAAAGTTTGCAATTGGACTAGTCCCTACCCTCCATACACTATTACCTCTCATTTGCATTAACTTCAACGTCACTTGCTCTTATCCCAATTTGTCATGCAATTGTACGCTCAGATTCTATTGTCTTGCACTTATGCTAAGACCTCGGATCTATACCATTGCTTCATTTCCTATTCCGTTCCTGTCATTCATTGCCTCACCGCTTCAACTGTAGCTAGCTCATCACCAGGTTGTATTGAGTCACTTTGGATTACCTTATAAGGGCTATCCCCTTGCCTGATGATTGTCTCCTCAGTTAGTTAATTTCATACGTTCTCGCATTTTGCTGCAACCTAGTTATTACATCGGACTCAGGTTGAGTTTCCTTCTTTGGAACACATTCCATTCATCTTTCTGTTTGTTGAGTGGCATAACCAAGTTTGCACTTCGCAACTGGGTCTCGCTATTCGCACTTGTCCTCGCACTTGGTATTCCTTCATGCTCACAATCATCTAAGATTTGCCCTATAGTACGTGGGGTGGTCTTGTGACAGCCTGGAGGCAAGGAGGAGATAACTTACTAATTTAAGAAGACACTCCAAGAAACTTGCAGAAATTCACGGTTGAAAGGGTCTCAGGACAATTTTTTGGAATATTGCTGATATTCTTCAATGGAATTGAGCTTGGGTTAGAATTAAAAATTATAATATCAGACTGAGGCCATAAATCACTTGTTTATCTTCAATAAACACTTGATCACAGATTTCAAGGGGCCTGGATTGATTACTTCATAAATAATGGGGTTTAAACCATTTGAAAGGAGCTGTTTATATACCTTTCTAGGGTAATAAGAACTTCTCAGGGCACATAGAGAGGTTTGTGCTTGTTTTCTATGGCTAGCAGGCTAGCTAGTGCTATTTTGACACGTAGTCTAGGTGCTTTCAGATGGCTAGCCTTGCCTGTGTCATATTTTCCTGTGAAATAATTGTCAGAAGGTATCTAAATGTAAATTTATTATTTTTATGGTTTGGAAATATTTCCTTATTTGGTAATAATTTCTGCAGATTGGCATGGGCAGAAGTGGCTTTTTGAAGATTTTGCACCATCTTCTGCACAAATTGGTAATTTTTAGTAATTTGTTGGTAGACTTCTTGATGTTTTTGGTGGTTCATAAAGATTTGTTAATCCTATTTATGTGACAACCTTCATTTTTGTTTCTCACAATGTATTTGTTTTATTTTTTTGATTTTCATATTTTAATTCAATATTCTTAGGTTTAAAACATCTCCCTATCCGTCAGTCAACTTGTTACATATGCATGATGTATGCATGCAAGTTTTAGCATGTGCTTGGGGTACCTGACTGACAGAAGTAGTACAGTTGATGTTCAAGCGCACAGACTTGACAGTTGCATGCAGGAATCCATGTTGACACGCGCCGGATTGACAGCTGCTTGCGGGAATCCATCATCTGTGACCAGAAGTCATTTTGCACGCGGTTTTCTTGACGTGCTCCTGCATACTCATAGTCAGGCGTGTGTAATCTTGCTATATGAATGGGGGGCTGCGCAAGGGAATTGTGACACAACCCTAATCCGCCTGTTACTCCTAAAATATACACAACACTCCAATTCTGACCGAATCTTAGGTGTGAACCCTATACATGGCATTATGTGTGAAATATTAGAATGGCCAAAAAAGTTTCCATGGTGGTGCAGTGGTTTATTGGTCTTTTCTTCTAAAATTATTAAAAAATGTAAGGAATTGGAATTCAAGGGTGGGATCAGTGAGTGAACCTACTGATTTTTTGGGTGGGGAATCAATTTCTGCAATGGATTTCCTACTCCTTTTAATTTTATTTTTTGCTTCTAATCTGCTTTGACAGGTTGCTCTTGTCAACTAGCAAGCTGAAACTGGCACCGTTTGTTTCAGCTTGCTACTATGTACAGAGCAACCTGTCAATAGCAACACAAAACTATAAAAAATAAGAATATCTCCATTAACAAAAGAAGGAGTCAGAAATCCATAAATATTATTATTATAGAATTGGGTTTCTCACCCATAATTAGGTAGGGTCACTCACTGCCCCCACCCTTGAATTCCAAGTCCTTAAATTTTTAAAATCATTAAAAAGACAAGTACTAAAAATTACAACACCAGTATGGCACCTTTTGGCCATTCTAATATCTCACACTTGTTGTCAGGTATAGGGTTTAAACCTAAAATGCACTCAGAATTGAGGTGTTGTGTATATTTTAGGAGTTACACGCGGCAATGTGATATGTCACAATTCCCAAGCACAGCCCCAAATCATTACATATCCCTACGTACTTGTTGTAAGACTCCAAACGGTGCTAGGCTGTGGCAGTTCTGTGGATGGTAAAGGTGCTGTTTAGGCTTCCCTCCTGAGTGTTACAAAAATATTTAAATGTAACCGAGATCAAAGTCCAGAACCTGGTAAATGAGGAATCAAGGAGTAGAGGATAAAGATGATAATAGTTTGGTAGCAATGGAAAAGCACTATCTGAGACAAGATTATGCAGGGAAAAACTTGAACAAAAGAAGTTAAAGTCCTCTTAGAGTTCAAAGAACAAAAGCTGTTTTATGTAAACAATGCCCTCAAGCTAATAACTCTGGTCGTCAGCAGAAGATTGGGGATGATCAATTCAAACCCAAGCAACCTCCAGGCTCTCAATGAACCTGCCCAAATCTCCGCAATCAAGCGCTTGAAGGGTACCAGATAACTGAGGATGGCTGTACAAGACAAAGAACAATGTTTAAGAAGCTCCAAAGCAAACAGTAACTGATTTTGAAGCAAGGATAACCTCAACACTTCTCAAGGGACTCATGAATAGGCTGGCAGAATGCAACTCCAAAGAAGATAAAAGGAGGTATAACACTCCAGGTCTTAAGCTTAATAAGACCTCTTCAATCAATTGTGATTGGCTCCAGAAAGGTGATCAGGGATCAGGACCAGTATGGTCAGAGAAAAGGATCAAGGAGTGGTATAACACACTCAAAACAATTCCAACAGGCAGAATTTTTCTTCAACCAGAAAGGCTATTGGTTGGTGATAAGGATCAGGCCTCAGAGGGGCAAAGACTCAGGGTCAAAAATGGATCAGGGGGCAATCAAAGATATACCCAGGATAAGGATCAGGATTGAATTTCACGATGATGGGGGGGGGACAAAGGCACAAACCCCTATGGATGATTCTATTAACTGAGGATCTGATGTATGATGATCCCCAAAAAGCAGGTGAGAGCCCCTCCTTTTATATACCAGAGGCCTATAGGATATTTACAAGAGAGATTTACAAATGAGGGCGGAGGTTTTTTTTTTTTTTTTTTTTTTTTTTTGATGATCAAGATCATGAGAAAACAAAAGAAAAAAAACAAAAAGGTACTTGGAGACAAAGAAATCCAATGGAGGGGACGCCCGCGGGCATCCTGATGGGCCTGGGCAACTGCCGAGGCCGCGGATGACCGCCGCAGGTGTCCGACGGGCCCTGCCGGCTGTCATGGCCGCGGATGACCGCCGGCCGGTGTCCGACGGGCATTGGCAACTGCCGAGACCCTCCCGGGCAACCGACAAGCCGCACGGGAGACCGGCAAGCTGGGAGGTGGACTTTGAGATAGGTTGACAACTTGATATAGTTCAGAGGTTGAACAAGGGAGAGATGATGATGGATTGATGAATTGAGGTGATTGATCAATTTTCTGAACCAACTCCATGGGGAGCTGGTCAGGGTCATTGAAGCGGATCTGATGCTGAGATTGAGATTGAAGAGTGAGATGGAGTGAGTTGGTGATGTGATGACTTGGTCAAGATTGAGGTTGATTGTATGACTTGGTCGAGATCTGACAATAGAATACCACAATCAGGCTCAAGATGGTGGTGGTGGTGGTGGTGATAATAAGCATTTGGGGGTGCCGGTGATGGATGAAAGGGAGGAAGCAAACCCGGAGGTCTTTTGGCCGTGCGCTTGGCAAAAAAAAAATTGTAAAGCAGAATAGCAGAGCATAAGGGATTTGAACACAAGAGCGGGGATAGGCCAACCCAGAGATCATCCTTCCCAACTGGGAGAATGAGGAGTTGGGAAGCTGGGAACCAAATGGAACCCCATTCCGGATCAAAGATTCTTGTTCTTTTTTTTTTTTTTTTTTTTTTTTTTTTTTTTTTTTTTTGATAATGACGCCTATGAATGATGATAATGGAAAATCATAGAAAAATTAAGTTCTCCGCACTGGACAGGGTGTCCAGGATGGGGCACCACATTGTAGTAGCAGATTACCGCTTACTAGAGACCCGCGCGCAGCTAATTCTACCAGGCACGCAGAGGATCCTACCCCCACGCATGTGTACTGACTGATCCCTGCCCCTGGATTTGTTGTGACTAATCTGACAACCAGATACTGCTCAGAAGAGCTACAACCTAGTTAGAGTTTCCTAGCATATGTAACAAGTTTACATATGCGTTAGTAATAGTCTAAAAAGATCAAAAATAAAATTAATAAAAATTAAGTTTAGAACATTTTTTAATAATAAATCAAAGATCAAGGATTACCACATATATCACTGACTCTGATATTTGAAGACCACAAAACAATACAAGGAGTGTTCATAAAAATTATTGAAAATTATCTACGTGATCAGCAGATAATGGAAAATCAGTAAACATCCAAAACTGCCTGCTTTAAATCAATACAAATAGTACAAATTGTCAGAAGGTATATGAAAACAAATGAACACTGTGGGATTCAAACCCCCAACATCAGACTCTTTATATGAGTGATGCTCTTACCAATTGAGCTAAGGGCGTTGTTCAGTAAGGAGCTTTTGATTCATAGCTATTTGGCTGATCACCCTGGAAGAGGTGTACTTATTCCAGCATTCTATGATGTGGGTGGCACATACCAGTCAATGAACTGCTCATGGCAATTATGTAATCTAACACCGCTCTGTGCTTTGAGCAGGGACTCAACCATTTGATTTCATTTATAAAGACAGATTTTCATTTTTTACAACTGTTAGGCTTCAGTCTTTGTGACTTTAGAACACTTGCTACCATTTCAGAAGTCATATGAAAACAAATGAACAATCCGGGATTCAAACCCACAACCTCAGAATCTTTATATGAGTGATGCTCTTACCAATTGAGCTAAGTGCGCTGTTGAGTAAGGAGCTGTTGATTCATAGCTATTGGCTGATCACCCCGGAAGAGGTGTACTTATCCCAGCATTCTATCATGTGGGTGGCACATACCATTCAATCAACTGCTCATGGCAATTGTGTAATATAACACAAATGAAGGATGAGTTCACAATGATCAAATTTACGCCATAACAGATCAACAGATCCTGTGGCTAAAGTAGTACAGAAATTGAGCAGATCTAAGGTCAGCTGATTGACAGAACCAAGTGGACGTGCCAATTTTGCCCTTACTGGCTTGCCAGCCTCAGCCCACGCGCAGAACCCTCTCTACAAGCCATGAGAAACTCAAAATCACTCTAAAAAGGTATTTATACAGACCTCTTTGGATCCATTATTCCAGAATCATTTAATCATTTTACCAGGAATTATTATTATCAATCAGACACCATGTCATTTTTGATCAAGTGCTTACAGGAAGATAAGAAAGTGATTTATGACTTAGTCTGTAGTATTATTATTTATTCTTATTAACCAATCAACCCCTGAAGTTTAGTCAAGCAATCCACCCCATCTGCTCTGAAACCCTTCCTATTATTGCAGTAATTTTCTTGGTAAAGTGCTCTGAGTGAGTGTTACCCTTCCTGTCTTGGCCATTGTGCTGTTATACCCGGCCATTAGTGAAATAAGACCTTTCTAAGGCACCCATCTCCATTCCAAGGTTCTTAAACTGCCTAAGGAGGCCCCTTGAAGAGAGGTTTCTTGTCTGAAAATATCACCAGCAGTATAATACTGTGGCCCCTCTTTTATATTATATTGAAAACCATTTATTAAAAAACCAATTAAACCTTGCAACTGCTCTTATTATATCATTTATTTGAGCTTCTAAGTGTTTCTTTTTGGAATAATAATAATTATCATTATTCCAGTATTTTTATCACTCTCTGTAGTCAAAGGACTGCAAGGTTCCTGGTATCAGAGAGCTGACAACTGGGGGTCTGGCCGGGAAATATCCTTAAATAATTAATTTTCAATTATTTAATCTTTGGACCAGTATATTTCCTTTTTTAAAAATAAGCTAACCTACTTATAACATATATTTTTGATCATTTGTTTCTCTAGTGGATCTTAAGACCAACAGAGAATTGATCAATTACTATTTGAACCTTCTTAAAAAGAAAAAATAAGAAAAACTCCGTAACCTTTTCCCTGTTATTATAAATCCTGAGCAACAACAGGAGAGATTGCTTTATTATAAACAGAAAGTTATAAAAGACAAGGAACTTGAGCTTGAAAGAATTATAAATTTTAATTCTTTATTAATTCAATATAATTAGTGGAAAATTAATCAAAGGAAGCTTTATATTTATAAACTAAATAATCCTGAAGATAAAGAAATATCCGAAATTAATAAAAGTGATTATTTTTTTAAAATTATCATCTTACCACGTAAAAATAAAAAAATATTAAAACTTATATTTTTTTTATCCATCTCAGTGGATTTTGTTTTTGGTGATCTCATTTACCAGGACCTCCTAGAGGACGTCCCAGACAGTGTACCCTTGGACTTACCATTGGATTTATCCCAGGATCTGATTGCAACTCACTCAGACCCCATTGGAATACCCCCCAAGGAAAGTTGTGATCCCAATTAAGTGTTGGTAACCTTCAATTTAACTTTAAGTGAGTTAAAATATATATGAAATATTATTAAAAATATCAACACAGGAAAAACATTATTTTTTATATTTTTAAGTCTTTTTCAAAAGGTTTTGAAAACTCATTTTTTTTGGTGCTATGTATGAAAAAAGGAGCAACACCCGCGCAACAGGTAGATCCCCATTGTATGGATCTCTGCCCAGAGGAACCCGTATGCGCAAGGACTCCAGTCGCAAGCGCAATGAGGGGGCTCAAACCCATGACCATAGTGTCATACGGGACAACGACGGCAATGACTGCGGCTGCGAACTCGACCAACAGACTTTTGGAGAACCACCCGTTGCCCAACAGGTTATCCCAGGAGTATTCTGGTCCTCCTATGCCACCCCAGCTGGACTCAAACAAGGAGGAAAGAGTCAAGATATTAGTGAAAGGACACGTGAGCTATTGGGAACAATTAAAATTGCCTCAGACCCAGGAGGATCAGCCAGATATGAGAAAAGCTATTTCTCTGGCAAAGAAATCTCAGATTTCTCTGCAAAATTTGATCCCAAAGAAAGAAGTAGAAGGCTACTTGAAGAGCTGGAATCCTTGTGATCAGTTAGCTTCCTTAAAGGGAAAGGACCCCAAAAAGAAGAGGTCCTCAGCCCATCAGAGGTTAAGGAACCCAAAGGATTGGGACAGCGTAATATCTCTAGCTCAGAAGTGGAAAAAGGTGTATGTACCAAAATTAAACATAGAAGCTCTTAACAGCTTTTCTGTAAATGTGTCTCACAGTTTTACTATTATCAGCAAGTGCTTAGACAAAGTCTATCAAAAATTGGACAAATTGAGTCTGATTATTTTCAGAGTGATTGATACCCAGTCTCAGACTATGAGAATTGATGAGTTGGAAATACAACAAATCAAGGATAGTATAAAATCTAGTAAGTTGAAACTGATGAAACATATTGATGATAACAAATAAATTGTTCAGGAAGATATTCTTGCAACCATGGACCATCTTAAGGAAGAAGTTAAGAAATCTAGTCCTACTCCTTCAGCTTATCTGATTAACAAAATTGATTTATTAAACAAAAAACTTGATTTGGAGTAAGGTATGATTAAGAATGATCTCAGAGATCTTAAAGTCAATTCTACTAACTCTCCAGTCATTGACCTGGAAGAAACTAGACCTGCTAGATTCACCAGTACTCCTAGTGTTCCTCCGAGAACCAGGACAACTATGAATGAGTCTTTTAGGCCCAGTCCTACTCCTGAAGTGGAACAGGCTTTTAAGTTACTTCCTCCCATTACTGAATGGCCTAAAGTCTCTGCAGAAGGAGAATACAACCATGTCAGTTTCATTAAATTTATTGATTATACCCTTGCTTCTTATGAACTCCCCGATGAAATAGCTGTGGTAAGATTTCCCAGACTGTTTGAAGAAGCGGCTCTTGATTGGTTTATCAATAAAAGGGAAAAAGTTGGATCTTTATCCTGGATTTCTTGGAAAGAATTGATCAAAGTAACATTTGCTAAAGGGATTTGGAAAAGAAACATGATGAAAACTTTTGAAACCTCCCAGTTTGATCCATCCAAGGACAAACCTCATAAGTGGTGCTTAGACCAGAAAAAGAGGTTAGACTGTTTTTAACTGGATGCTGATAAATAAGAAGCCAATGAAAGACTTCCCAACTTATTTCCTGGACAAATCAACTACAGTTTCAGGTGCAGGATGCCTATGGATTCTGATCTTTCTACCTTGATAGGTGTGTTGGAAGAGACTATTGATATGAATGGTCTAGATAGGAGAGTCAACAGAACTCCCAGGGAACAAAATAATAGGAACAGGGAAGAGTATCCTTCCAAAACTAAGGAATACCCTGCAACTAATCCAACTACCTTGGAGGTCAAGAAGACTCCAAAGTTAAAGGAAAACGTATGTTGGAACTGTAACCAAACCATACATGTAAGACCTGACTGTCCTCTACCTAGGAAAAGGATTAATCCTATTGAAGGAGAAGAGTATGACAATTCTGACCCTCACTTTGATGATACTGATGGATCACTTTCTGACTGTGATGTGATGATCACTAACCCCATCAATGTTATTGAAGGAAGTATTGAGTCTTCTCTGGATATAAATTCTGTTAATGAGGATTCTAACTTACCTCAAAAAAGGAATCCCAAAATGAAGATTCACCAAATCTCTGAGGCTAAAACCTTGACTCTAAAACCATCTACCAGTAAAACTTAAAATTCAGGCAAACATTCTATTCTACTGGTTTAATCCAAGGTTCCCCTGTTAAGTTAATTCTAGACAGTGGAGCCTTTTGCTCTTGTGTTGGTTCAACTTATTTGGAGAAACAAGACCCAAACTGGAAACTGAACTTAATACCAATACCTCAGGCTAAGTTCAGAAGTTGTAATTCTGCTCTCAATACTGTTGGAGTATGGTCTTCTGATATCATACTCCCTCACTCTTAAGGATCACTCAAACTGAACTTTGCATTTGAAGTGCTCCAAAACAGAGTATGTGATTACTTTATACTTGGAAATGATTCTCTTTGCTTATATGGTATAGATGCATTCCAAAGCAAGGGTAGATACTTCACTATAGGAGGAGACTGGAATAAGAAGTTCCAAATATTCCATGTCAATGCTCAAACCTCTGATTCAAATTATGAAAAAACTTAGGGAGTTTCAATCAGGAATACTTCTCTCAAGCAGCTTTGAATTCCCTGCTCAATGAAGAACATAAACAGGAAATCCTACAAGTATGCTTTGAAGATCAGAATCCTTTCTGTACCAAGGATTTTCCCATTGGTAACATCAAAGGTCATGATATGATCCTAACTCTGACCATTAAGACTCCTTATCAACCTAACCTTAGGAGACCTGCTTACCCTTCTACTCCAAAATCTAGAGCTGCTCTGGAAACTCTTATTCAAAAGTGG
Source organism: Puccinia polysora (assembly GCA_025617555.3). Classification (NCBI taxonomy): domain Eukaryota; kingdom Fungi; phylum Basidiomycota; class Pucciniomycetes; order Pucciniales; family Pucciniaceae; genus Puccinia; species Puccinia polysora. Next base: position 38,907,188 of record CM062634.1, read on the forward strand.
CTTGACTTACAAGTCTTAAGGAAAGTAGGACACAATGAACAAGTGGATATCACTAACACAGTAATTATAGCTTGGCATAATGAAAATTCAAGGATAGTTGGTGATTTCAGAATCCTGAACAACTACACCCAAGCTGATTATTATCCAATTCCAAGGATTGACCATGCTCTGCATAACCTGTCAAAAGCTAAGTACATCACTACCATGAACATGCTGAAATGTTTTCACCAAATAACTATCAGGCCTGATAGCTGGGAATTCATGAGAATTATCTGTCTTTTGGAAATTTATGAGTATCTTAGGATGCCTTTTGGTATAAAAAACGCTCCTTCTCATTTTCAAAGGATGATGGAAATTGTCCTAGGATTATTCATCAGACAAGGATTGATGATGGTATACATTGTTTATGTTATCATTTACTCTGATCATTGGGATACTCACATGGAGAAATTAAGGCTAGTCCTCAAAACCATCTCTGCTGTGGGATTAAAAGTATCAATTAAAAAGTGCAATGTTGGCTACAGAGAACTCAAGGCCTTAGGAAACATTGTCTCTGGACTAATCATAGCTGCTGGCCAAAACAACATAGCAGCAGTAATGAATAGGCCTATGCCTCAGAATAAAACTGAACTCCTATCTTCTATTAGCTTCTGCAGCTACTATAGAAAGTACTTACCAAAGTTTGCTCTTCTTAACAAGTGTCTGTATGAGATCTGCAACAAAACCACCGTGTTTGAAATGACTCATGACAGAGTCAAGAACTATCAGGAACTCAAGATTTCAATGACCTCAGCTAAAGTACTGATTCAGCCAGATTATTCTAAAAATTTCAAGCTCTACATAGATGCCAGTATAGACGGGCTAGGAGGTGCTTTAAACCAAGAAGTAATAGAGGATGAAAAAACCGTGGAAAAACCTATACTGTTCATATCCAGAAAAATTAAAGACACTGAGAAAAGGTATGGTGCAAGTCAAATGCAATTTCTTGCCTTAGCATGGGCTCTAGAGAAACTCCATTATTAATTTGAAGGCACCAATTTCACTGTTATTACTGACTGAAATGCTTTCAGGACATTGATGAACATGAAGACCCCTAGTAGCCACATGTTAAGGTGGCAGATAGCCATAAAACAGGACAGAGGTCAGATGACCATAGATCACCAAGCTGGTGCTAAACACCAGAATGCTGATAGTTTGAGCAGGAATTCTTTCACCCAATGACCCAAGTAACCCTGCTTATGATACAGAGGATAATGATATCTTCCCTATCCTTAACATTAACATTTTGAACAATGAAGCCCCTATAATGTGAATCCACATTTGTGAATTGAATGAATCCTTGTTCAACTCAATCACAGAATCTTACAATTCTGGCATGAAAACTCTGATCACCATTATGAAAAGTACTTCTCCACCATCTGAATTGATCAATAGCCTACCTGAACCTCTCTTGAAACCATACAAAGCCGGAAGGTTCACCATATTGGATGGTCTAGTATACTATAGGCATCAACATTCAAGTGTTATAGTCTTAACTAAGGATGACCATATCAAACATGTCCTGGCTTAATGCCATGATAACTGTTTACCTTTTCATTTATCTGCTTATAGAACCTTAGATAAGGTTAAACAAACTGCTTGGTGGATCAATTGGAGAGAATCCTCTATCCAGTATGTTACTAGTTGTGAAACTTGTCAGAAGTCCAACAGGACCACTGGGAAAATGTTTGGTCTACTGCAAAAGATTGCTGAACACAAGAAAAGATGGGAGATCATCAACATGGACTTTGTAGCTGGACTACCACCAGGAGGAGCCTATTCCTACCAGTCAGTCCTAGTCATTGTAGATAGGTTCTCCAAGAAAGAAAAGTTTCTTCCTAATCACAAGGAAGAAACTGCTATGGAAGTTGCCCTATTATTTTGGAACAGACTCATTGCTGATGTTGGAGTTCCCAAGATCATCATCAGTGACAGAGATTCTAAATTCACCTCTGAGTTGTGGAGAAATCTTCATGATATACTTGGAACCACCTTAGCTTTCTCTACAGCTTATCACCCTCAGATGGATTTCTTAGCTGAAAGAATGATTCAGACCCTGGAAGACATGCTCAGGAGATTCTGTGGCTTTGGACTAGAATACAAGAATTCTGATGGTTATTGTAAAAATTGGGTTAGCCTTTTACCTGCACTGGAGATGGCGTACAACAGTAGCAAGCACTCTACTACTAAGGAAGCACCCTACATACTGGAAAGAGGATGTATTCCTAGATTACTAAAGGATAACCTTAACCACCAGATAACAAATATTCACCCTACATAACTTGATTTCAAAAACATGATAGATGTAGCTAACAAACATGCTATTAAGTGTGTCCAGGATGCTGTGGAGTATCACCAGCAAAGGTGGGATAAAACCCATAAGGAAACTGATTTCAAGGTTGGTGATCAAGTCTTGATCTATACCACCAACATTACCAACTTAGCTGGAAGTAAAAATCTTAGACCATCTTTTGTTGGACCTTTCACCATTAAAAAACTTCGTGGTAAAAATGCTGTGGAAGTAATCCTTAGTGATGAGCTTTCTAGAAAACATCCAGTCTTCCCAGTAAGTCTCATCAAATACTACCACCCAAGGAATGGAGAACATACTCCTTCACTTGAAATACCTGTTGCAGAAGAGCCTGAAAAGGACAAAGCAAAAATTAGCAAGATCCTTAAAGGTAAAAAAGATAGGATCAAAGGAAAAGATGTCAGACTCTACCTAGTTGGATACAAGGGAAAATCAGCTGATAAAGATGAATTGTTGCCTGAACATAATATCCCTGAGGGACCCATACACCTAAGGAACTCCAGAGCCAGCAGAAGGCATTGACCAAAAACATTTTTTTCAGATATAGACATACCTTGGAGTGGGGGAACATCAGCTTGCTAATATGTCCAGAGCAACCTGTCAATAGCAACACATAACTATGAAAAATAAGAATATCTCAATTAACAAAAGATGGAGTGGAAAATCCATGAATATCATTATAGAATTGGATTCCTCACCCAAAATTAGCTTGGGTCACTCACTGACCCCACCCTTGAATTCCAAGTCCTTACATTTTTGAAATCATTAAAAAGACAAGTACTAAAAATTACAACACCAGTATGGCACCTTTTTGCCATTCTAATATTTCACACATGTTGTCACGTATAAACTTTAAACCTAAAATGCACTCAGAATTGAGGTGTTGTGTATATTTTAGGAGTTACAAGCGGCAATGTGTTATGTCACAATTCCTGCGCTGTAAGACTCCAGACGGTGCTAGGACGTGGCAGTTTTGTGGAGGGGAAAGGTGCTGTTTAGGCTGCCCTCCTGAGTTTTATAAAAATATTTAAGTGTAACCAAGATCAAAGTCCAGAACCTGGTAATCAGGGAACCAAATTGAAGAGGATAAAGTTTATAGTAGTAGGTAGCTGGGGGACAACACTATCTGAGGCAAGATGATGTCTGGGAAAGCTTGAATAGAAGGAGTCAAGAATTGTTCAGAGTTCAAAAAGACAAGGCATGTGAGTGACAACGCCCACAAGCTAATAGCTCTGGTCGTCAGCAGGAGCTTAGGAAAGATCAACTCAATCCCAAACAACCTCCAGGTTCTCAATGAACCTGCACAACTCTCCGCAATCAAGCGCTTGAAGGGTACCAGATAACGGTGGGTGGCTGCACAAGACAAAGCTAATTGCTTGAAGAAGCTCTAGAAGCAAAACAATAACTGATTCAAACAAGAATAACCCAAAACTTCTCAAGGGACTCAAGAGTGGTGTGGCCGAATTCAACTTCAAAAGAGATGAAGGGAGTTTTAACACTCCAGGTTTTAAGCTTAATAAAACCTCTTCAGTCCAATGTGACTGGGTCCAGAAAGAAAATCAAAGGATGATCAGGACCAGTATGGTTGGATAAAAGGATCAGGAGTGGTGTAACACACTCAATAATTCAATTAGTCAAATTCTTCTTCAACCAGAAAAGCTATTGGTTGGTGATAAGGATCAAGGATCAAGGGGTTTGAGTATGGAGGCTCAAGGATCAAGGGGAAATCATAGATATACCCAAATTTTTTGTCTCAGATAAAGGGGAATGAAGACCCCACGGATGATGTATTTCAAGAGGATACTGATGATCTTAGGATGTGGTGTGCGTTAGGATACCATGTGCTGATCTGATGTCATGTCCCATTGTCCTCCAAAAGGCAGGGGAGAGCCCCTCCTTATATGAGCAGGAGGCCCTGTTAGACTATGTACAACAGATTTTACAAATAGAGCAGAAAAAGAAAGAATTTTTTTTTTTGATTTTCAGGTGATCAGAAAAATTTGATCACGCAGGCCGGTGGAAATCCGGCCTGCCTGAGGGGGGAGGATCCTTCTCATCCCTTCACCATCTTTTGCATCCCTCTGTTGAGGGGCGCGTGTGACAATACCGGAATCACCCACCCCTCGCCCAAAGGCGGAAGGGGTGGGAAAGGAAAACAGATCAGACCGCCCCCGGGTGTCCACGGGCGGTAGTCAACACTCTCCATCCCCACCCGGAGATGGAAGGGGGTGGGAGAGTCCCAGAAAGGGTAACGGATTGGATGATGGATGAGGACAATAGGATTGAGTTGAGGTCAATGGTTGATGAAGGCATTGGAACTGTTGGAGTGATGACTATTGTGAGAAATGGGACTAGTACTAGGATGAGCCCTGAGGTGATGATTGGTGGTTGTCTGTAGTTCTACCAGTCAACGAAATGATCTTGGGTCAATGAGGGATGATGATGGGGTGTGATGATTATGGAGATGATGAGGTTGAGGATGAGCAATGCGCGAGGATGAGGATGAGGAAGAGCGAAACGCAAGGATGAGGATGAGCAACGCGCAAGGATGAGGATGAGGATGAGCGAAGCAGGAGGATGAGCATGAGGATGAGCGATGCGACTAGGACAGTTTTTTTTTCAACTTTTTTTTTGAATTCTTTTCCCAAGGTGCCCCAAATGGTTCACCACATCTCTCCCCAACTTACAGACTGTCCCTAGTCTGCAATATAATTTTGAAAACATGAAAAAGAAAAAAAAGAAAATAATTGGCCATTTCTTGATCCTCTAAAAAAAATGTTGAAACCCATCTTGATCCATCCAAAAGAGACTAAATGTGGAGAAGATAAAAGAAAAGGCGTCCCAGGTGCTCACATATGTGGCATAAAGTAGAGTTTATATTTTAGGAATGCCACTCGTCCCCGCAGCCAATAGACAACTTCTTCCTCTTTGACTACAATCTCTTGAAACCTATCCCTGGGGATCTCTGGGAGAACGGCCGTATTCTCCTCTTTGAACCCATCCAATACGCTCCAAACATACTCATTGTCATTCCTTTTCTGGTAAGGTGATCCGCACCTCAACTCTGTGACCAACCATCAGCTTATATCTCTATCAAACTAGCTCCTATATCTTTCTTGCCTCAAATCCTCTCCTTCCTGACGACTCAGCCTCTTATGTCCTATTGCTTGTTGGTTCTCTCTTTTTCCTCTTCATTTCTATCTCTTCATTTCTATGTTTTCTATTTCTGATTTTGAGAATCTTAGTCTTCTGGTTCTTAGTCCTCAAATCATTCTGTGAAATCTTATCACGGTTAAAAGCCAAAGGCGGACCAACCGACTCACCTTCAAAATGAACAAACCAGCAGGAGCTACGGATCATTTCCATCAAGTCTCTTTGAAAGCTGCGGTAGATGCAATTCCACCCCTCAACAAAGAAAATTTCTCAATATGGCGAGATAAGATGATGATTCTATTTGACCTCAAGGACATAAAAGACACAATCACGAGAAACTTGGGACAACTCTCCATAAAACAAGACAGGGAGATTAGGACGTTTATTCTTTCTAAACTGGACAACACAACACACACCAACGTTGTCATTCCACCAACATAAACTCTTCTAAGCTTCTATGGGCAGAAATCACCCAACGCTTTGCCTCATCGGAGACCGCCAATCAAGCTCAAATATTTAACTCCTTCCTTCATTTTGGTTTCAATGAAAACGCCATTGAAGGATTTGTGACAGATACTAGAAAGGCTCTAACTTGAATGACTGATGTTGGTATTGAACTCCCCAACAACATTCTTGCCTACTTGGTCCTTTTCAAGTTCCCAAGTATCCTTGAGAACCTAAAACAACAGATAATGCACGTAGAAAAACATCTAACTGTTGATGTTGTCTTCAATCATCTGATCCAATACAACAACAAGGGCAAGTCCCAGAGAAAACCACGAAATCTAGCTCTGACCTCACTTTGGTGACAACAAGAACTAAAACAGAGAAAGAGACAAAAAGGGTCAAGATGCGTTGTAGAGAAGGATACCACGATCCAAATGCGCCCCACTCCAAATCCTAATGTTTCCATCTCCATCCCCAGATCACTCCAAGTTGGTGGGTCAAACAGCAAAACAAATGGAAGAGTAAAATGAATAAACAGCCCACCATCAACTACCACGCACTCTCAACTCTCTGGATAAACGCTGATAGCAGTCCAAATTTGATTCTTGACTCTGGCGCTAATATCCATATCTTAAATTAAGAATAATACTTCTACTCTCTGCAGATGCAAGATGAATTGGAGGAGGTGAAAACTGGAAAGCTCAAGGCTAATCTAAAGATTCGCGGCACAGGAACCGTGAAACTGGAATGGAAAGACTCAGTTATTACCCTAGAAAATTGCGCTTACATTCCAGATATAGTCGTCAATCTCATTAGCCCGGGTGTCTTAGCAAGCAAAGGATGGAACCTTAATCAAAGCCGAGACCAGTTTCAAGTTACAAGGATGGGCCAAGTCATACTCAGGAGATCCATCAGAGACAATCTCTTTGTTGTAGAGAAGCCTAAGACCGTGGGGAAAGGAACTTCTATTCACCATATCAATCACTCTCCAAATTTGTCATCAAACCAAGGTCTATCTCTAGAAGAAATTCATCAGATGTACGGTCACGCTGCGATGTCCACTCTCAAACCAATTCTCAAAGGACTCTTCAATAACGACGAACTGAATTGTTTCCAATGCAAGGGCTGCGCAAAGAGTAAGATTGTCCAATCTCCATTCTCAGCAGTATTGACTCCTTCAAGAAAACCTCTCAAACAGATCCACCTAGACCTTGTCGGACCAATCTCCCCGCAGTCCAAGGGCGGCCATCTATACCTTCTGACCCTAGTAGACAACTACTCCGGCTACCTGGCCGCTTTTCCCCTCAGCTCCAAAGACGAGAACCCTATGGTGATAATTGACGTGATCAAGATGGAAGCAAAAAGACTCAACTATTATCCCTCCAAGATTTTCTCTAACAAAGGCACAGAATTCACCAATTTGACGCTCCAAGACTTTGCTAGATCAAAACACATCAAATTGATGACTTCCAAACCTTATAACTCCCAGCACAATGGACGGGCAGAAAGAGCTACTCGAACCATAATCAAATCAGCTCAAGCTACCTTCTTGTTTTCCCGAGTACCAAAAACCTACTGGCATATAGTCACAAGGAGTTGCTGCTTCATGCTCAACCAAATCCCTCGGGAAGGTAATCACCGCTCCCCCTGGGAACTTATGTTTGATAAAAAACTCCCGACTAATTACCTTAAACCTGTAGGATCATCACTCATATATCTCAAGAATTGCACCCAAAAAGGAAGGAAATTTGATGAGAAGGGGGACAAAGGGCTACTAGTTGGGTTCAATGCCTCTTTTCACTCCTACATCATTCTTAATTTGTTAGGATCCATTATTGAAACAAAACATGTTAAATTCCTGAAGACACATCTAAACAAATTCCCTCTCCTAGAATCAACTGGAATTGATCTCTTCTTGCATGAATCACAGGAACTCAAAAAATCTGACTTCTCCACAACCGACAAACAATTTACGTTTTGAGATCATCCAAATACCAACTCGGATTCAGAATCCAATCCCAACTCTCCGGAAGCTCCAGAATCCAATTCTGATTCTCTCAACTCAGATCCACAAATCTCTTCCCTGGAGGAAACCACCCAAACCTCCGCTTCTGAACCTCCCAAGAGTAAAGCATATCAATGACCAAGGCGGGAAACCCAAAAACAGCAACGCTATGGATTTCACCATTACTACCAACCGCCATCATACAAGGCAGCCCGCAACTGTCACGAATGGCCCAAATGGGAGAAGGAAACTGAAGAAGAGTTATGCTCTATTGAAAATCAAGAAGTATGGGATGACTACTATGGAGAACCAAACAATATCCTCAACACAACCTGGGTCTTCAAAGTAAAAGAAAATTGTTACGGGAACCAGTAAAATACAAAGCAAGATTGTGTGTTCAAGGATTTAATCAAATCTTTGGCATTGACTACAACAAAACGTGGGCACCCACTGGAAAGCTTGGTTCATTGAGAATTGCTCTCTTGTACGGCCTGAAAGAAAAAATGAATTTCACTCAATTCAATGTCAAGGGAGTGTTTCTCCATGCACACCTGGATGAAGAAGTCATCATTAAAACCCCTGAAGGATCTCAAAGGGAATCCCCATATCTCAAACTCAAGAAGTCCCTATACGGATTGAAACAATCCCCTAAGAATTGGTACCAAACGCTGACTGGATGGATAAAGTCCCAAGGCTACCTCAAATCAAGCAGCGACCCCTGCCTTTACTACAACCCCGAATTGAAGGAAGTACTCTACTTCCATGTGGACAACCTCATTCACGTTGCGAAGAGCAAGATCTTCAAGTCAAACTTCTTAACCAAGTTCAAAAATTTGTCTTGTCACCCACCTAATATGATTCTGGGTATGCTGATGGAAGTGAAGGAAGTTGAGATCCTCTTAAGTCAACCAAAACATATAGATAAAGGACTAGAAGAGTTGGGCCTTACTGAATGCAAGGACACTCGTGCTCCTTTAACTCAAAATCTACACCTGGAGCCAGCCACCGATGAAGATCATGCTCTATTCACTCAAATGAACATCAATTTCCAATCAGTCACAGGCCTTCTCAACCATCTTGCGCAATATACACGTACTGACATTGCCTTTGCAGTTTCCAGCCTAGCCAGATTCAATTCTAAACACGGAATGTCCCATTGGAGGGAAGCACGCAAGGTATGGAAGTATCTTAAGACCTCAAAAGATAAAAAGCTTGTTCTCCGTTTCAACCCAAATGAGAAAGTGATTAATGGATACAGCAATGAAACTTGGGGAGACAATCCCTCCTCCCGCAAATCCCAATCTGGATTCATCATCTTTCATTACGGAAGTCCAGTCGTCTGGAACTCATCAAGGCAGAGAAACATAACTTACTCATCCACCGAATCCACACTTAACGCCCTGCTCAACTGCTTCCTGGAAGTCAAGTGGGTCACTAACTTGATAGGTGAAATCTATCATCTTCCTATCTCCAAGCCTACACTTCATATTGACAACAAAGGACTCAACAATAAAATTAAACGGTTTGGCTCTCACTCTAAGTCTTGCCATATTGACATTAAAACAAAAGGTTTGAGAGAAGAATTTCAAAACTGCAACTACAATCTAGTCCTAATACCAACAGAGGAAATGGTGGCGGACTCACTCACCAAAGCTTTGTTGATCAACTCTCTGAATCTACTCCAAAACTCCATCTTTGACTCAACCCTAGCACAATCTCAATAGATGTTCCACCTCACCAGACACAAGGAGTGTTAGGAATGCCACTTGTCCCCGCGGCCAATACACAACTTCTTCCTCTTTGACTACAATCTCTTGAAACCTATCCCCGGGAGACCAATCCCCAGGGATCTCTGGGAGAACGGCCGTATTCTCCTCTTCGAACCCATCCAATACGCTCCAAACATACTTGTCGTCATTCCTTGTCTGGTAAGGTGATCCGCACCTCAACTCTGTGACCAACCATCAGCTTATATCTCTATCAAACTAGCTTGTATATATTTCTCACCTCAAATCCTCTCCTTCCTGAACGCTCAGCCTCTTATGTCCTATTGCTTGTTGGTTCTCTCTTTTTCCTCTTCATTTCTATCTCTTCCTTTCTATGTTTTCAGTTTCTGATTTTGAGAATCTTAGTCTGCTGGTTCTTAGTCCTCAAATCATTCTGTGAAATCTTATCATTATACAACAAAACAGCAGAAGAACCTGGTGGTGCACAATTTGGAGGACTTACTTTGAACCCAAATTGCCCCCACAACAATAAAATCTCTTAACTTGATCAGCAGAGAACCTTCTAGCCAACTGAGTACCATCCAGTTCTTCCAAAACATAATATCCACCTCTAACTTGACAAACCACTCTATAAGGACCATTCCAAAAATTTGAAAAAAGTTTTCCCCACTGAGTCTCTAAAGATTGATTATAATCCAATACCAGATCACCAGGGTTTAAAGGATCCCTGATTTGATTTAGATGTTTATCTTCCCAATACTGAACTGATTTTGCTCTTTATTCCATCATCTTCAGATAAGCTTTGTTACAAATATCTTTACCCCGCTCCAGTTCCTTTGACCTGGAAACTAATAGGTAAGTAGTCCCATTTAAAGATAAACAGGAAGAACAGCCCTTTGACCAAAGATGATTTCATAAGGAGATTAGCCAGTGGTTTGCTTGGTGGAAATTGGATCAGAGAAGAGGACCTAGGGGAGAAACTTTTGACAATTCTTGCCACTTTCACCAGCCAGTTTAACCAGGGCAGCCTTCAAGGGAGCATGGCCTCTTTCCACCATGCCTTGTCCTTCAGGATAATAGGGAGTAGTAACTCTATGTTGCCCAGGGAGAAATTGGATCATTTCAGCCAGTTTTCCACCAAATTCCAAGCCACCATCAGTAGAATAAGATTGAGCCAAACCATAACGCATTGTCCAATTATCATGAAGGAATGTTAAGTAAAAGACTGAGCAGCACTGCTGCTGATGTGGTCTTTATTCTGCTGATGTGGTCTTTATTCACATTCTATCTGTTTCCTTTAATTTTTTGTTATCTATTACATTCTACCTCCTTTTTATGTTTATTTATTCTCTTTTCTTTTCTACCGCTGTTGCTAGCGCATGTTGTACTGGGTGCTAAGACTCCAAATCTAGAGTAAACATCCTGAGCGCGACCTTCTCTAAATTTCATCCAACATCCAACCATCCACTTGACAAATCTCTGAACGTTGAACTCGCCAGCCTCAATACTCTTGTCAGCCTTGTCAATCTACTGCCAGCAGCCAGCTCAATCTAAGTAAGATTGATTCGGACTCTCCTGGTTTATGATACGAACTAACCATTCACTCCAGATTTGTTCAAGGCGCTACTACGGTCATCTAATCCCATCCTCTTAGCTGGTTGCATTCCAACTGTCTCCTGAAAGACTTCCGTTGGTGTTGTTTTCATCTTCACAGCTTTATGATGATATTTGTGTCTCTATTTCTTCTCTGACTCTTTTCCATTTGGCAATTCAGTTTGGTCTTGGTTTTCTCACCAATTATATTTCTATCACGGTTAAAAGCCAAAACGACTTCACCGACTGGCCATCAGGACCATGCCCCAGCCAGGGTCATTGTCAACACCAGGACTAGGGGGAGATCCCATGAACTTCAAATCCCACGCCCTCAAAGTTCTCATTGAATCTACTCCTCTATTGAAAGAAGAAAACTACAGTATGTGGCGTAAGAAGATGGAGAAACTCTTCAAACTCAGGGGAATTTTCCAAATCATGAACTTGTTGGATGAGCTATCCTCTCTGGATGAAGAAACCAACCAGGAGATGGTAGCCTATTTGATAGCTAAACTTGATTCTAAAACCTACAACAACATTATCAACAACTGTAATAAGGATAATGCTAAACTGATATGGGCAGCTACGCAATCCCATTTTGCTTCATTGCAATCTGCAAACAGGGCACAAATTTTCAACGGGTTCCTTCATCTCTCTATGTCACCCAACATCGAGGCGTTTGTTACCACTGTCAAAACCTATCTCAAGAAACTCACTGAAGTCGGTATAGAACTTCCATCGGATATAATAGCATATCTTGTCCTTTTTCAATTTCCCGTCTTGATGCAAGGTATGAAGATGCAAATTATGCACTCAACCGCAGAAATGAGGATTGAAACCGTCTTAGATCATCTTATCCAACATAAGAATGAGATCAGCGCACAAGAAACTCCCAACAAACAAGTCAACGTGGCCTTGTACAACGGACCAAGATGCGAAAACGGAAAACACAATCCCGCCGTAACATCCCATCCTGCGAGCAACTGCTGGTTTGATTCCCCAAACTTAGACCAGCAAATATCCACTATTGAGGCAACAAGAATAAAAAGAAGACTGTGGAAGAGGCCCACTACTATTCTTTTTTCTGTGGACTGAACAACTTGAGTCAAGAGAAACTACCTCCCAGCAGCTACATACTCGATTCCGGTTGTTCCATTCATATGATCAAAGACAAGAGCCTTTTCCATTCTCTTACCTGTTCTGACGGCGAAGGAAAGATACAAACAGGAAAGAAGGAAGCTGAGATCAAGATTGAGGGAATTGGTACAGCTTTGATTACTTTCAAAAACTGTGAAATCAGTCTTAGTAAATCTGCCTGGGTCCCCAAATCAACCGTCAACCTGATATTTCTTGGAGCTTTGGTAGAAAAAGGAGCCACTTTGAAAATCAACTCGACGGGGTCGCCTCGTACCTTTTCCATGTTTTCTGACAACAAGGAACTATTCTCGGGAAGGATCTCGAACAATCTATTCGTCATCAACATGAAAAAAAAGCTTGACTCCGCCTTATACTCCCGCAAGGACCTACCCAAAATTCACAGAACTCTGGGTCATGCTTCTCTCAAACGTATGGAGAAATTCCTTAACAAAACCATCTCTCCTAAAGACAAAGCCGACTTCAAATGTCTGAATTGCAACAAAGCTAAGATCACGAAGGCCAATTTTTCTCAAAGCCATCAAGCGGCATCAAGACTATTGGATTGAATTCATGTGGACTTGATGGGACCACTCAATCCTACCACCAAAGGTGGATTCAGATTTGTTCTCAATCTCATCGACTCATTTTCCGGCTACCTTGCTTGTTTTCCGCTTAAAACCAAGGACAAAGTCCACAACACCTTGATCTTTGTGCTTGAAAACAAATACCAAAAACATCATCATTATCCCATGGAAGTGTGCTCAGGTGGAGGAGGTGAGTTTATTAATAACAAACTGACTGCATATCTAAGAGAGCATCATATCAATCAGATTGTTTCGGAACCGTACCACTCGCAACATAACGGACGTATAGAAAGAGCCAACAGGACTGTCATGGAATCAACCCAAGCAATATTTTCTGAAGGTCAAATTCCCAAATCCTATTGGCACAAAGTAATCCAAAGTAGCTGTGTATTACTCAACCAAATACCTAAAGAAAAAGGGGCGGAATCACCCTGGAAATTGATGCATGGCAAAGATCTTCTGGTAGGTTAACTGAGACCTGTAGGGACTGATCTCACGTATCGACTTAACGACACGCAGATTCAGTCTAAATTGTTTGAGAAAGGGGAGTCTGGCAAACTTCTGGGTTTTAATCCGGCGCTACTCTCGTACAAAGTTCTCTCTGCCTCTGGAAAGATTGTCAATACCAAACATGTAATCTTTTCCAAATCTATTTCCAACAAAGCGATAACGACGGAAAACCAGATAGATCTTGAGTCCTCGACCTATCCAACTGTCGCTTCTCCAATGCCTCTCAACTCGTCCGTCAATCAATCTCAAGACTCTGAAGACAAACATATGTCCGAATTCATAAAACAAGAAGAAACTTCCGACGCTGCCAGTAACAGCACGGAAGAAGATGAAGTAGTGTCCACCATCCTGATACTGAATCTGAGAAACAGGGAATGTTTAAAAAAACCCGACAGATACGGCTATCATGCAGAGAATCTGCCTAGATCCATAGAAGAAGCCCTAACCATTCCGGTATGGAAGGAGTCCACGTTGAAAGAGTTCAAGTCCATTGACGACCAAGATTTCTGGAAAGAAGTCAATGAAGAACTAGTGACTAATCCTCTTAGAAAGTTGGCGGTTTTCAAGGTGAAGCACAACACGCATGACAAAGCTCCTACCTACAAGACTTGACTTTGCGTCCAAGGGTTCAACCAGCAATATGGGTTGGACTACTTTGAAACATACGCTCCCACAGGAAGAATTGCTTCTCTTTGGGCCCTCCTCACGTTTGCTGTTGACAGAAGACTTGATCTCCTTCAGCTCGACGTCAAGGGGGCGTTCTTACATGCCGATCTCAACAAGGACGTTTTCATCATGAATCCTGCCGGATCTGGTAGAAGCAGAAAATACCTCAAGTTAAAAAAATCTTTGTATGGGCTAAAACAAGCGCCCCGTAATTGGTATAAGACGCTGACCTCATGGATCAAAGATCAGGGTTTTAAAAATTTGACTTGCAACCCATGTCTCTTCCTGGGCAAAAAAGACTCCTCGGCCCTCTTCTTCCACGTGGACAACCTCATAGTGGCTGGAAACACTGCCGACTTTCAGAAAAAATTCCTAGATTGCTTCAAGAATTACACAGCTCACCCCCCGAATACTCTGCTCGGAATGAAGGTGAAGAGGGAGAATGATTTAATGCATCTAAGCCTACCTCTACACATCGAAAAAGGGTTGACTTTGTTGAACTTAACTGACTGCAAACCCGTTACCACTCCGAGAACTCCAGGCTTGCATCTCTCTCCGGCGACTGAAGAAGATCATCAACGCCTCCTAGACCTGAAAGTGAACTACCGGTCGCCAATTGGCAGGTTGAATTTCATAGCGGGACTGGCAAGACCGGAAATCAGCTACGCTGTATCCAGTTTGGCCAGATTTTACAAAAAACCAGGGTACACTCATTGGATGGAGGTAATGCACATATGGAGATACCTGTCAGCCACCAAGCACATCTCTTTAACACTCGGGCCTCGATCCATCTCTAACAGACTTATTTGCTGCAGCAATGCCACCTGGGGGGACAATCCTGACAGACAAATTTCTCAGAGTGGCTTCATCTGCTCATTCAAAGGCAGTACTCTATATTGGACAAGCCATTGGCAGAAAAACATCACCCACTCATCTACTGAGTCGGAATGTGTGGCGCTCTCTAGCTGCCATCTCGAAGGAAGATGGCTTCATCAATTACTTTCTGAAATCTATCAGGAGAAATTCTCATGTCCACTTCATCTAATCAACAATAAGGGCCTCGACAACAAAATAAAAAAGTTTGTCACCAATTCCAAAGCAAAGCACATCAACATTAAAATGAAGAGTCTCCAAGATGATTATGAAAACAGTACAATCGACGTGATGCTTATCCCTTTGCAATCCATGGCTGCCGATGCGCTGACCAAAGCCTCCAACAAAACGTCAAACTTCCCCCTGATCAATTGTTTCTATGCCCCGTATCATTAACCTCTGAGTCAAGGGGGAGTGTTAAGTTGAAGACTGAGCAGCACTGCTGCTGATGTGGTCTTTATTCTGCTGATGTGGTCTTTATTAACATTCTATCTGTTTCCTTTAATTTTTTGTTATCTATTACATTCTACCTCCTTTTTATGTTTATTTATTCTCTTTTCTTTTCTACCGCTGTTGCTAGCGCATGTTGTACTGGGTGCTAAGACTCCAAATCTAGAGTAAACATCCTGAGCGCGACCTTCTCTAAATTTCATCCAACATCCAACCAGCCACTTGACAAATCTCTGAACGTTCAACTCGCCAGCCTTGATACTCTCGTCAGCCTTGTCAATCTACCGCCAGCAGCCAGCTCAATCTAAGTAAGATTGATTCCGACTGTCCCGGTTTATGATAAGAACTAACCATTCACTCCAGATTTGTTCAAGGCGCTACTACGGTCATCTAATCCCATCCTATTAGCTGGTTGCATTCCAACTCTCTCCTGAAAGACTTCTGTTGGTGTTGTTTTCATCTTCACACCTTTCTGATGATATTTGTGTCTCTATTTCTTCTCTGACTCTTTTTCATTTGGCAATTCAGTTTGGTCTTGGTTTTCTCACCAATTATATTTCTATCAAGGAAAGCTGCCAAAGATTCAGAACTAAGGTTCTTAATGAATTTGGCTTCAAACCATCCTTAAAAATCATCTCTAGCCACAATGATGTACTTAGCACCACCTGCCTTGATATGAACCACATCAATAGCAACCCTTCCAAAGACAGCGGACTCCTGAGTAGGATAGCAAATTTCATCTGGACGCCCAAGTTCACTTTTTTGAAAAACTTCAAAACTCTTGCACCATTGAGAGACAGATTTCTTCAGTGATTGCCACCAGAACCGTTTGGATAATCGTCAATAAGTTTTGGTTTCCCCACAATGACCAAGGCTCTCATGGAGACTTTCAAGGATTGAATCTTGCTTAGCCGGGATAGTAACCAAAACAAGCGCACAAGGAGTTCCTCTTTTCATAAGCCTAGAACCTTGGACAAAGAAACTGAAGGACTTTCTTTTAAGGGATTGAAATTCTTTTGCAGAGAGATCAGGGGGTCTTTGGAGAGTTGAAAGGTACTGCTCTAACTTAAGCCAGAAACCTTGTTGGAAACCAGAGTAATCTTGGGAGGAGAAAGCAAAAAAAGGGCGGACCAAAGGTTTTTCCTCATTGAAATCCATTCCAACATCCAATTAATTGTCTGAAATAGGTCTTCTAGATAAACCATGAGGCATAGTAAAATATTTCCCAGGCCTATGAACAATATAAAAAGAGAAAAGCTGGGTAAAAGCTACCCAGCTAGTCATTGGAGCATTTTGAAGACTGGGGGCATTGATCATTTCCACAATGGATCAAGCGTCAACTTTCAATTCAAAATTTTGTCCCCAGAGTACTGTTTGGAGTTTCCTCAGCATTCTGGCCACACCACAGAGTTCCAGTTTGGGCTGAGAGTATCTAGATTCCACATCCGAAAATAGAAAAGATTCATAAGGAACAGGGGGGCCCAAACCATTTTCATCTTCCTGAGTAATGACAGCCCCAACAGATTGATAACTAGAGTCAACAGCCAATTTTATTTTTCCAGCTCCAGGCCCATAAGAGATCTTTTTCAAAACTATGTCATTGCCAACAATATTTTTGAGCAACTGAAATGTTTGTTTGCAATCTTGGGTCCAAATACATTCAGCTTCCCTTCTGGTTAGACAACGCAAGGTTGCACAGATTTTGGTTAGAGAGGGAATGAAGATCCTGCCATAAGTGACAACACCTAGGAAACCTCTAACTTCAGTTGGATTTATTGGAGTAGGCCAGGAGATGATTTTGTTGACTTTAGAGGGTGCCATCCTTCTTCCTTCCTTTCAGACTATATGACCAACAATTTCCAAGGCAGGGACACAGGCAGAAAGTTTTGATCCAGAGACAGTAAGGCCCGATTCCTTGATTCAAAACAAAATCCTTTCCAAGATAGTAGGATACTCCCAGATAAATCATTGAATTCCTGAGCGCCAAAGTAAGAGCTGATTATCATAGTCAGAAACTGGACCTTTAATTCCACCATCATCAATAAAGATACCAGCATGATCCGGGATTTTGTCTTGGAGTATCCACATAATCTGAGCCTGATAGACTGCAACCAAGTTGGTGGCACCTTGAGGCAATTTAGTCAGTTGAAATTGACCAAGAGGAGTATAAAAATTAGTGAGAGGGAGAGAAATAGGATGCAAAGATTGTTTGTTGTAACCCCCCATGATATCTCCTAGACCATAAAAGGCTCTTCCAGAGAAGACTTCAACAAATTCTTCAGTGGCAGGAGGAACACCAGAGTCCTTAATAGTAACTTTATTGAGAGGTTGGAGATCATGAACTACTCTAAGTTTACCATTAATCTTTAGAACACAGAAAACAGGGCTAGAGTAACTGGAGGTTGACTGTTCATATAGACCGGTACAGACTTGTTTGTGGAACAACTTGATGAATTCATCAATTTTTGCAGCAGGAATAGGCATCTTTTTCTTTTGCCAAGGATCATGTTCAACTACAGGGATTATATAAGGGAGACCGTAGGATTCTCTCAAGAGACCTCTCTCTTCTTCACAGAATGAAATAGATTTTTCCCTTAGAGATAAGATATTTTTGATCAAATTTAACTCATCAGGTAAAAGCCATCCATTTGGACCAAATTTGAACACCTTCAATTGTTCTTCAGTGACACAACCACAAGGTACAAAGGGGCCAGTAAGAGAGTGAGATAGACCACAATAAGGACCACAAGATAGAGGAGGACGCATGAGAGGAGGATTGAGATTGAGAGGCTTGGGTTGGTTGACAGGCTGGACCTTTTTTGCAATTGGCTTATACTTAGTGGCAAAAGATAGAAGTTCTTGTTTCCTACAAGCATCCACCAGTGAGACCTGAGTACAAAAACTGAGACCAGATTCCAAGATCCTCCAAGTTCAATGTGCCATAAAATTTTAAAAAGGTGCCTTTTCCATAAAAGAGGATCCAAAAGATATTGCTTTGCTCACATGTGTGGAATGAGGTAGAGTTTTGAAAACTATGGTAGAAGAATTCCCTGATGGTGCACAATTGGGAGGACTTACGTTTACTCCCAAGTGCCTTGACTGGAGCCCATACTCCTCCATACCAAAACCATTAACAAAAGAATTGAGATCAGGATCTAGTTTATACTCATTGTGGAGAATCAAACCAGAGATAGAGGAAGATTGATCAGTGATAAGAGTACATGGAAAAGAAGAAACAACAGAACCAGAGAGAAGAGAAATATTTTGGGAATTTTGTATTTTAACATGTTTTTGATTTTGGACATTTTTGCAATCAGAAGAAAAAGAAGAAAGGGATGAAAAGGATGAAAAATATGCCTCAGAGATAAAAGTTGGCCCTGTAGTTGAAGTCTGAGGCTTAGAAGAAGTACAAATATTAGTATTACCAACTATTCTGCTAAAAAATGAGTGGAGTTAGAAGAGTCCTTCTGCTTCCCCTGCGGAACCAATTTAGGTGAAAAATGAGGGAAATCTCTTTCCCAACAACCAGAATCCAAAGAACAGAGAGGAACTTCAATCTTCCTACCATCATCATCAGGAAGAAGAATTCTCTCCCCAACCTGATCAGAAAACATCAGGGTGGCTCCAAAGTCTATTAAGAAAGGACAACCCAAAATCATAGGACCTTCCAAACGAGTGATCCAAAAGTGACAGGTTCCAACAATATTTCAACCAATTCAAACTGGAACATTCTCAGCAATACCCACCAACTCACAAGATTGATTCCCAATTCCATAAACAGCAGAGTTGAAGCTGACCCTTGGACTGAGATTGAGCTTGCAGGCCATTGCATCCAAAATTAAGTTTAGTTGGGACCCAGAATTGACAAGTAGAGAAACCGTTTTGGATGAGTCACCTAGAGAGAATGGTAAAAATCTAAGAGGACAAGAAAAAAGATTTGAATAAGAAGGAGGATCTGTTCCACCAGAGGCTTACATCAAGGTTCCAGAGGAAACTTTCAATTCATCAGGACAAATCTCCTCACGTTGCCAAGAAACCCATTTATTCATGCCTTGAGCCAAAGATGGTGAGATGGAAAGGAGTTCAGCCACAGATAGATCAGGGATTTTAAGATCAGAGATTTTCTTTAATACCCCTTCCACAGCGTTGGGGTGGTCTTTGGAAATTCCCCTTTCAAATAAAACCTTGGGTTGAGTTGGAAGAGGAAGTTCAGGTGAGGGTGGAACTAAAACTGGATCAGTTGGTGAAGGTGATTTCAATGGCAGAGGAGCAGGATCAGAGTATTCTGGGAACCTATCCATGAGGGGTTCCTTTTCTACTTCCATGTCTTCTGCCTCAGAAGAAGGACGCTCCAGTGAAGATTGACGTTTGACCAGTTTTTGAAGAATTGAAGATGGAACAGGAGGAGCTCTATGAGGTCTGGGTTCTTCATTTTTTTTTCTAGCTGGAAAAGTTTGAGAAGTTCCAGAAAAGCTGGAAGAAGAGATAGCAGGAGGATACCAAGTTTGAAGAGTTCCACAAGCAGATCAAAAATCAAAATAGGCCAAGGATGCCTTCTTGGGAGCAGAAGGCTGGAAAGAGGCCACTACATGACGAATTAGACAAGATGAATCAAAAGGGATAAGTACACCATTAGGCAGAAGGAATTTACTCCCTTTCTATTCCACCAACATTTCCTCCTTGTCCTTCTGGAGTTCAGGACAGCAACAAGTTCCATGACCTTCTCTGTGGCTATAATAGAAAACTATGGTTGACCTAGCAACAGAGTTGGAGGTTTTAGGGACAGCCAGAGAGGAGAGTTTCTGATCCATTTTATTCTCAAAAGCTTGCAGGAGTTTGGTGATCTCATTGATAGTAGGTGTTTCCCGGTGGGTCTGAGGATTTGGTTTAGGTCTGAAATTGGCTTCCATCTTATTCATGATTTTGTTAGATGCTTGAAAAGAGGGGGAAAGGACTGGTTCAGTGATTCTAGGTTTTTCAAAGGTGAGAGCTGTTTGACCTTTCATTACTTTATCCACAGTATTGCTAATGAAAAGATTTGAATGAGAATCCTCTGAACAGAAAACCAGCAGACTGTGGACAACAAGTTAGACTCTTGATAGATCAAATAGGAATTGAGAGAAAGAAAGGAAAAAGTGAGAGGACCAACAGCTTTGAATTATTTAGTAAATAAGAGAAAGATGAGACAGCATGAGGTTTTGGCAGAGTGTAAGTTGGAAGAGTTTAGACGTAGAAGATGGAAGACTACAAATCAAGTTAGATTGTCAGAGAGATCACGTTAAGTGCTAAGACGTTCTTGGGGATTGCATTCTTACCAGGCAGAGGTTAGTTCACGAAGAGACAGGTAGAATAGAAGAGTTGGATTGAAATGGATTTGAGTAGAGAGGAGTTCATTGAGCGAGTAGATGAGAAGTAGGGAGATACGAGTGAGAAAAGATGTGGAAGAATAAAAAGAGTAAATAGAAAAAGAATAATGAGACGAGAGACGGAAGAGATCTCGCCGGAGGAGAGGAGTAGAATCCGCGGTTCTTGACCGAGTTGTCAGTTCACCCGGGTGGTACAGACATGTCACGCAAACTTGTCTCAGAGTTCATAACGTAGAGAACGCGGGGTAAAATACCTCTACAATCTCAACACCCCCCCGTGACTGGTGAGAGTGTAATCCTAAAGTTCACTGATGTGTAACTCCGAAGATTGTATCTTGAAGAAGTTGCAGAGAGGATACAGAAGAGGCCTTCGTGAGAGAATCCGCGATCATTGATTGACTTTGAATTAGAGTGAGACTAAACTTGTTGCTCGCATAATCTTCGCGCAATCCTTTAGTCTTAATGTCTATATGCCTGGACTTGGAGTGCGACCCAAACCTCTTGATTTTATCATCCAGCCCTTTATTATCGATGTGTAGAATAGGCTTGGGTTCAGAGATTTGATGGACCTCACCAATGAGATGTTTAATCCATTTGATTTCAAGGTAGCAGTCGAGCAACGCGTTTAATTCTGATTCGGTCAAAGAGTAAGTGATATTTCTTTGTCGAGTAGAATTCCAGACGACTGGACTACCGTAGTGAAGAATAATATATCCAGTTTGGGATTTCCGGAAGGTTGGGTCGTCTCCCCAGGTAGCATCGCTGAAACTAGAGAGAATTTCTTGTTTTGGATCGTACGTAATTACAAGCTTGAGATGTTTAGTCGTCTTCAAATATTTCCATACTTTCTTAACTTCCCTCCAGTGAGTCATGCCTGGTTTGGTATTAAACCTAGCCAGACTAGACACGGCGTAAGAGATGTCGGGTCGAGAGTAATGAGCCAGGTGATTCAGAAGGCCAACTGCTGATCTATAGTTAATGTTGAGTTGCCTAAATTCAGCGTGGTCGGCATCCGAGGCCGGTTCGAGATTTAGATTCTGCGTCAAAGGAATATGGGTGTCTTTACAAGAAGTCAAGCCAAGTTCTTCCAGGCCCCTCTCGATGTGGTTGGGTTGACT
Source organism: Puccinia polysora (assembly GCA_025617555.3). Classification (NCBI taxonomy): domain Eukaryota; kingdom Fungi; phylum Basidiomycota; class Pucciniomycetes; order Pucciniales; family Pucciniaceae; genus Puccinia; species Puccinia polysora. The sequence continues at coordinate 38,929,164 of CM062634.1, forward strand.
CAGGAGAATTTTATCGCTTTCGATTTCCATGAGCATCCCGAGAATAGTATTGGGTGGATGGCAAGAAGAATTTTTGAATCGTTCGAGAAAGTTAATCTCAAAGAGGTTAGAGTTACCTAACTGGATGATATCATCCACGTGAAAGTAGAGAATCTCACCCGTCTTGGAGTTTAGATATAAGCACGGATCACTAGTAGATTCGTGGTATCCTTGAGACTTGATCCATAAAGTTAAGGTTTCGTACCAATTCTTGGGGGATTGTTTCAACCCGTAAAGAGATTTCTTAAGTTTTAGATATGGCGATTTCCGAGTCGATCCTTCTGGGGTCCTTATGATGACAGTTTCGTCTATAGGGGCATGAAGAAAAGCACCTTTTACGTCGAATTGAGTAAGGTTCATTTTATTTTTCAATCCGTAAGTAAGAGCGACTCTAAGTGAACCAAGGTTCCCGGTTGGTGCCCAGGTCTCATTGTAATCGATTCCTAGGACTTGATCGAACCCTTGGACACAGAGTCGAGCTTTGTATTTGACGGGATCACCGTGGCAGTTTTCCTTCACTTTGAAAACCCACGTCGTATTTAGTATATTATCGGGATTGCCATAGTACTCCTCCCACACGTCTTGTAATTCTATAGAGTTCAGTTCATCTTCGGAGGCTCTCTTCCACTTCGGCCATTCAGAGCATTTTTGAGCTGCTTTGTAGGAAGGAGGCTCGTAATAGTGATGGAAACCGTATCGTTGAGGTTTTCTCACCTCTCTTCTGGGTCTTTGAGAAATAGCTTGGATAGGAGGTTCAGGGACTGGAGACGTTGGAGAAGAGTGGTCGGAGGGAGGAGAGTCTACAGATGCCGAATCGTCCTGATCTGAGTCTGATTCGGAAGCAATTTCTTGAGATTCACGAAATGTAAATTTTTTTTCGAATGATAAGGGGTTGGATTCTTCTGCCTGCGGATTAGTTTGAGTGAAGAGATTGATACCAGGTGATTCTAAGAGAGGAAAATCGTGTAGCGGATTTTTAAGGAACTGTATATGTTTGGTTTCAACAATCGCACCGGATGAGTTGAGGATCAAATAAGAATGAAAAACGGGATTAAACCCAACTAAAATCCCTTCCACTCCTTTCTCATTGAACTTTCTTCCTTTTTGTAGTCCATTCGCCAGGTAAATGACAGAAGATCCTACAGGTTTGAGGTAATTAGTAGGGAGCTTCTTGCTAAACATAAGTTCCCAAGGGGATAGGTCATTACCTTCCCTAGGGACCTGGTTAAGCATGAAGCAACAGCTTCGAACCACTATGTGCCAATAGCATTTATTCAATCGAGATGAAGAGAATGTTGCGCGAGCTGATTCTATAATTGTCCGATTGGCTCGCTCCGCTCGACCGTTATGTTGAGAGTGATATGGTTCTGATTTTAGGAGTTTGATATGTTTGTTCTTGGCGAATTCTTTCAAGGTAGCATTAGTGAACTCGGTTCCTTTGTCTGAAAAGATTTCAGTGGGATAATAGTTTAGTCGTTTGTACTCTGCTTCAAGAATATTGATGATGACACTGGGGGTCTCTTCTTTAGATTGGAGAGGAAAAGCTGCTAGATAACCCGTGAAGTTGTCCACCAGAGTCAGGACGTATTTATGGCCAGCTTTGGATTGAGGAGTAATCTGACCGATCAAATCTAGATGTATTCGCTTGAGTGGTTTCGATGCAGGTGTCGAGGTGCATGAGAACGGAGCTCGAGTGATTTTACTTCTTACGCAACCATCGCATTGAAACTTATCTAATTCATCTTTCGAGTATCTATCTTTGAGAATTGGTTTAAGAGTGGAAATTGAAGCGTGTCCATATGTCTTATGGAGGTCGGACAGTGACTGAGATTGAGTAAGAGTAGTGGTGGATGATTGGTTGGATAGATTAACCGACAAATTACTTCCAGCAGTTTGGGGCTTCTCTATTACAAATAGACCATCTCGAATTAAACCTTTAAGAACCATTTCGTTGTCTTGTGTAATGAAGAATCGGTCATGCTTTTGAGAGAGACTACATCCCTTCTTTGCGAGAAGACCTGGGCTAATTAAATTGACTACGATATCCGGAACGTACAGACATCCTTCGAGAGTAATGACGGAATCCTTCCACTCGAGTCGGACGGTACCAGTTCCTCGTACCTTAAGGTTCGCTTCTAACTTGCCTGTTTTGATTTCCTCTGCTTCATCTTGTAGATCTATGGAGGTGAAGTACTTGAGATCGTTAAAAGTGTGTATGTTCGCACCAGAGTCAAGGAGAAGATTTGGAGTGCTGTCTGCATTAATCCATAGAGTTAGTAGTGCGTGGTAATTGATCGTTGGTGCCTTCTTCGTCCTATTCTTCCATTCATTTTGCTGTTCGACCCACCATTCAGGGGCGATTTGGGGGTGGAGATGAAAACAAGAAGATTCTGGATGGGGGGCATTTGGATCGTGGAAGCCTTCTTTACATCTAATGCGGATCTTCTTATCTTCTTTATCTGATTTGTTTTTGAACGTGGCCAGTGAGACATCGGTTGTTGATTTTCCAGTCTTAAGTTGTGCCTTACGCTCGTTATTGTATTGGATTAAGTGATTGAATATAACTTCTACGGTTATTGACTTCTCGCCGTGCATGATTTGTTGTTTCAAATTCTCAAGTGTTGGAGGAAATTTGAATAGTATTAAGTAGGCCACAATGTCGCTCGGTAGATCTATTCCGACATCCGCCATACGAGTAAGAGACTTTCGAATGTCCGTTATAAAACCTTCGATGGCAAGTTCGTTGAACGGAGCGTGGAGAAACTGGTTAAAAATTCGTGCTCGATTTGCTGTCTCGGATGAAGCAAATCTACAAGTGATTTCATTCCAAAGTAATTTTGAGGATGTGATATTAGAGGCGTTGAAAACATTTGCATGGGTAGTAGCGTCGAGTTTGGATAGGATGATCGCCCGGATTTCCCGATCTTGTCTTATCGGTAGTTGTCCTGCATTCTTAGTCATAGTATCCTTGATATCTTTGAGATCGAACAGCATTAGCATTTTATCACGCCAGATAGAGTAGTTGTCTTCGTTTAATGGAGGAATAGCATCGACGGAGGCTTTGAGAGCAACCTGGTGAAAATAATCGTTTGCTCCCGCTGGTTCGTTCATTTTCGATGTTGTAGAGTCGAATTTCGGCTTTTAACCGTGAAAAGATTTGAATGAGAATCCTCTGAACAGAAAACCAGCAGACTGTGGACAACAAGTTAGACTCTTGATAGATCAAATAGGAATTGAGAGAAAGAAAGGAAAAAGTGAGAGGACCAACAGCTTTGAATTATTTAGTAAATAAGAGAAAGATGAGACAGCATGAGGTTTTGGCAGAGTGTAAGTTGGAAGAGTTTAGACGTAGAAGATGGAAGACTACGAATCAAGTTAGATTGTCAGAGAGATCACGTTAAGTGCTAAGACGTTCTTGGGGATTGCATTCTTACCAGGCAGAGGTTAGTTCACGAAGAGACAGGTAGAATAGAAGAGTTGGATTGAAATGGATTTGAGTAGAGAGGAGTTCATTGAGCGAGTAGATGAGAAGTAGGGAGATACAAGTGAGAAAAGATGTGGAAGAATAAAAAGAGTAAATAGAAAAAGAATAATGAGACGAGAGACGGAAGAGATCTCGCCGGAGGAGAGGAGTAGAATCCGCGGTTCTTGACCGAGTTGTCAGTTCACCCGGGTGGTACAGACATGTCACGCGAACTTGTCTCAGAGTTCATAACGTAGAGAACGCGGGGTAAAATACCTCTACAATCTCAACAGCTAAGAACCCTGAAAGCAGGGAGCTTGAAACAATTATCTCTTGTGGTGATCATGGATCCAGATTTCACCAATTCATCCGTAATTCTTTCCTGCACTCCTGGAGAGAAAGACTGAAAAAATCCCACTCAAATTTTGTCCACCCTAGCAATGTGATCTTTTTGGATAAGATAGGATTGGATAGGGTCCCAAGATTTTCTGAAAGCCTGATAATCAGAGGCTGAGGAGATACCACCATTGGAGGTCCATTGGGAGACTAGGGCATCCAGATCTTGGAGAGTGAACCTAGCTATATCAAGTTTGCCCCAGTGGGCAATCATTGCCTCCTCAAGAAGTACCCAGTCATGGGATTCAAATCCATTGAATGATTCAATCACTTCCCTGAATTTATCAGAGGAGATAAAGAATCACAGTTGATAATCCATGTCATATTTGCTAGCGCCGTCCACTTCAGCAGCCATCTTGTAGGAATCCAGGAACCATTCAACATTTGTACTGTTAAAGCATAATTTCTTGTTCTGAGGTTTGATCTTCATCAGCTTGGCCCAAACAGAGGTATAAGGGGTACCAATAGATTCCATTTTGACAAAAGATTTGCTAAGGGATGCAAAGAACAGATTTCCAAAGTGGCTGACGAGTGTGGCAAGGGTAGGGTTTACAAAAAACAACTAGGATCAAACCCCTTGATGGTGCACAATTGGGAGGACTTACTTTTGGAAAAATTTGACTCCACGGATCAGATCCTGATGATGACAGAAACACAGAAAAAAAAATAAAAAAACAGAAAAGAGAAAAAGATTGGATTTCAAAGTTGATTCCACAAATTTGGGACTGTAAATCCCAAGGTTGCTGCTTTGATCCCGGCCCGGGGGACCAAATGTAAGACTCCAGAGCCGTGGCAGTTTTGTGGAGGGGAAAGGTGCTGTTTAGGATGCCCTCCTGAGTGTTACAAAAATATTTAAATGTAACCAAGATCAAAGTCAAGGACCTTGTAATTGGGGAACAAAATGTAAGAGGATAAAGTTTTTAGTAGTTGGTGGCTGGGAGAAAACACTATCTGAGGCAAGATAATGTTGGGGAAAGCTTGAATAGAAGGATTCAAGAATTTTTCAGAGTTCAACAAGACAAGGCATGTGAGTGACAACGCCCACAAGCTAATAGCTCTGGTCATCAGCAGGAGCTTAGGAAAGATCAACTCAATCCCAAACAACCTCCAGGTTCTCAATGAACCTGCCCAACTATCCGCAATCAAGCGCTTGAAGGGTGCCAGATAACTGTGGGTTGCTGCAAAAAAAAAATCTAATTGCTTGAAGAAGCTCTAGAAGCAAAAAAATAACTGATTCAAACAAGAATAACCCAACACTTCTCAAGGCACTCAAGAGCAGTGTGGCTGAATTCAACTTCAAAAGATATGAAGGGAGTTTTAACACTCCAGGTTTTGAGATTAATAAAACCTCTTCAGTGAAACGTGACTGGGTCCAGAAAGACAATCAAAGAATGATCAGGACCATTATGGTTGGATAAAAGGATCAGGAGTGGTGTAACACACTCAATAATTCAATTAGTCAAATTCTTCTTCAACCAGCAAAGCTATAGGTTGGTGATAAGGATCAAGGATCAAGGGGTTTGAGTATAGAGGCTCAAGGATCAAGGGGCAATGATAGATATACCCAAATTTTTTGGCTCAGATAAAGGGGAATGAAGACCACACGGATGATGTATTTCAAGAGGATACTGATGATCTTAGGATGTGGTGTGTGTTAGGATACCATGTGCTTATCTGATGTCATGTCCCATTTTCCTCCAAAGGGCAGGGGAGAGCCCCTCCTTATATGGGCAGGAGGCCATGTTACACTATGTACAACGGATTCTACAAATAGAGCGGAAAAAGAATGAATTTTTTTTTTTGATTTTCAGGTGATCAGAAAAATTTGATCACGCAGGCCGGTGGAAATCTGGCCTGCCTGAGGGGGTGGGATCCTTCTAATCCCTTCTCCATCTTTTGCATCCGTCCATGGAGGGGCGTGGGCGACAATACCAGAATCACCCACCCCTTGCCCAAAGGCGGAAGGGGTGGGAAAGGAAAACAGATCAGACCGCCCAAAGGTGTCCACGGGCGGTAGTCAACACTCTCCACCCCCACCCGGAGATGGAAGGGGGTGGGAGAGTCCCAGGAAGGGTGACAGATTGGATGATGGATGAGGAGGATAGGATTGAGTTGAGGTCAATGGTTGATGAAGGCATTGGAACTGTTGGAGTGATGACTATTGTGAGAACTGGGACTAGTACTTGGATGAGCCCTGAGGTGATGATGGGTGGTTGTCTTTAGTTCTACCAGTTGACAAAATGATCTTGGGTCAATGAGGGAGGATGATGGGGTGTGATGATGATGGAGATGATGAGGTTGAGGATGGGTGACGCGCGAGGATGAGGATGAGGATGAGCAACGCGCAAGGATGAGGATGAGGATGAGCGACGCTTGAGGATGAGGATGAGCAACGCGCAAGGATGAGGATGAGGATGAGTGAGGCTCAAGGATGAGGATGAGGATGAGCTACGCAAATATGACAGTTTTTTTTTCAACTTTTTTTTTTGAATTCATTTCCCAAGGTGTCCCAAATGGTTCACCACAGCGCGCAGCCCCGCATCATTACATATCCCTACGTACTTGTATGAGTAAATTTGCATGTACTAGAGACCCACGCGCAGCCAATTCTGCCACGCATGCAGCGGATCATACCCCGCGTTGTAAGACTCCAAACGGTGCTAAGCCGTGGCAGTTCTGTGGAGGGGAAAGGTGCTGTTTAGGCTGCCCTCCTAGGAGTTACAATAATATTTAAATGTAACTGGAATCAAGGTCCAGAACCTTATGGATGAGAAATCAGAGTAAGGGAAGAGGATAAGAGTTTTTGGTAGCGATGGAAACAACACTATCTGAGGCAAGATGGTGCAGGTAAAGACTTGAACAAATAAGGCAAGGTTTTGTTCAGAGTTCAATAGAACAAGGCAGTTGTAAGTAACAACACCCACAAGCTAATAACTCTGGTCGTCAGCAGCTGATTAGGAAAGATCAACTCAATCCCAACCAACCTCCAGGTTCTCAATGAACCTGCCCAACTCTCCGCAATCAAGCGCTTGAAGGGTACCAGATAACTGTGGGAGGCTGAACAAAACAAAAGCAATTTGTTTATGGAGCTCTAGAAGCAAATCAATAATGAATTTGAGCAAGAATATCCCAAAACTTCACAAGGGACTCAAGAATAGCATGGCAAAATTCAACCTTAAAGAAGAAGGGAGGTATAACACTCCAAGTTTTAAGCTTAATAAAACCTCTTCAATCAAACGTGATTGGCTCCAGAAAGATGATCAAGGAGAGATCAAGACCAGTATGGTCGGCAAAAGGGATCAGAGTGGTATAACACACCCAAGAATTCAGACAGGCAGGAATTCTTCTTCAACCAGCAAGGCTATTGGTTGGTGATAAGGAACAAGGTCACAAGGGACAGAGTTTGAGTATGGAGGCCCAAAGGATCAAGGGGCAATCATAGATATACCCGGATAATTTGCTCAGATAAGTGGGGAAGGATGCCCATGGATAAATTGCTTATGATGATGGTCTGATTGGATTGCTGGGATCCTCTGATGCTGGGCCAAAAGGCAGGGGAGACCCCCTCCTTTTATAGACATGAGGCCCTGTATACTATGTACAAGAGAGATTTACAAATAGGTGCGGGAAAATGAAAACATAAAAAAAGATGAGATGACAGGAAAAAAAAGAAATGCTGCCCGCGTCAAGAATGGCCGTGGGCAACCAGATGGACACCCGCGACAGCGGTCGCGGGTTTCGACAACGTCTGTTGTTGCCCAATCGGTGGCGACAACGGGGTGAAGGTTCCGACAGCCGCGAGAGGTTGCTCGCGGTCGTCGGTCGGATCGGATGATGGGCGAGGAGGGCTAGGGTGGATGACTCAAAGGGGGTGAAGGTGAGTGAGGATGAGGAGATTGAGGGGATCGAAAGTAGGTGGTTGTGGTGAGGGACAAGCGAGAAAAGATGCAGGGGGGTGGCAGCTTGATGATGATGATGATGATGATTATGATGATGAGCCGCCAGGTCGGCCCAGACAACCCCAGGTAATCCTGCGTTTGAGAAATTACTGTAGACCCAGTTTGATGAGGATGAAGAAGAAGAAGGCCGATTGGGTTCGGTCCTGATTGTCATTGTTCCATCCTCCATTGGTGTACCTCCCTTCCAAGGTTGACTTCCAAAGACATAAATCATCCCAGCTGGAACCTCTTGCCGGACGATCTCATTGTTCCCACCCCTCCTTCCAGCGGCAATCGATCGAAAGCGCAACTCGGGTGGATTGGCAGGGTGATAGGTTTGAGAGGGTACGATAGCCGTGGTGAGATAGGTATGATGGTTATGAGTAGTTAGATGAGTCAAGGCAATTGATGATCCTAATGGATGAAAGATCTCTCGTTGGTCTTGAGATGATCGATGATGATTAGTGGTCTCGAGTGGATTGGATGGTGTACTTGGTCGTCAGATGACCCGATTGAATAGCCAAGGGAGAAGACAAGCAAGGAGGAGATCAGGACCAAGATGATGGGAGGAGTTGAAGGTACCCATAGGGGTACAACTGAAAAAAAATATACATATATTTTTTTTTTTTTTTTTTTTCTGTAGTGTCCCGGATTGGTCACCACATCTCTCCCCAACTTACAGACTGTCCCTAGTCTGCATCTAAAATTTGAAGGGATTAAAAAAAAAAAGGAACAAAGAAATTGAAGCAAAGATTGGCCATTTCTTGATCTTGAGAGCAATTGAAGAGTTGAGGAAAATATCTTGATTCTTCCAAATGAGCCCTAGAAGCGGCAGGAATAGAACAAGGAGGGCGTCCCAGGTGCTCACATATGTGGCATATAGTAGAGTTTTACAACAAAAACGCAGAAAATGACCCTGGTGGTGCACAATTGGGAGGACTTACTTATGAGATAAGTTGCCCCCACGACAATGAAACTTCTTGACTTGATCAGCAGAGAACCTTCTGGCCAACCGAGTACCATCCAGCTCCTCCAAGACATAAGATCCACCCCTAACTTGATGAACCACTCAATAAGGGCCATTCCAACGATTAGAGAAAATCTTGCCCCACTGGGTCTCCAAAGATCAATTATAAGCTAAAAATAGGTCACCAGGGTTCAAGGGTTCCCTGATTCGATTAGAGTGCTTGTCCTCCCAATACTGGACGGATTTTGCTCTGGACTCCATCATCTTTTGATAAGCTTCATCACAAACGTCCTCACTTTGCTCAAGTTGCTTGGATCTAGCAACTAAAAGATCAGTAGTTGAGGACACCTCTTCACAAGAGACACCCAAGAAAGATTCCATTTCCAGATCCAAAGGAAGGACTGCTCTTTGACCAAAGATGATTTCATAAGGTGAGTAGCCAGTAGTCCTTTTGGTTGAGATTCAATCAGAAAAGAGAACAAGAGGAAGGAATTTGAGACAATTCTTGCCACTTTCACCAGCCAGTTTAACAAGTGCAGCCTTCAAAGGGGCATGGCCTTGTTCCACCATGCCTTGACCTTCAGGATAATAAGGAGTAGTAACTCTATGTTTTCCAGGAAGGGATTGGATCATTTCAGCAAGCTTGCACCCAAATTCAGAGCCACCATCAGTAGAGTAAGATCGAGCCAGGCCATAACGCATTGTCCAGGTCTCGTAGGGGAAAGCTGCCACTGATTCAGAGCTAAGGTCCTTAAGAAGTTTTGCTTCAAACCATCCAGAAAAATCATCTCTAGCCACAATGAGGTACTTAGCACCACCTGCCTTAATATGAACCACCCAAAGACAGTGGACTCCCCAGTAGGATAACAAATTTCGGCTGGGCGCCTAAGATCACGTTTTTGAAAACCTTCACAACTTTTGCACCATTGGGAGATGGATTTCTTCAAAGATGGCCACCAGAATTGTTTGGATAATCGTCGATAAGTTTTGGTTTCCCCACGATGACCAAGGCCTTCATGGAGACTTTCAAGGATAGAATCTTGTTTAGAGGGAATAGTAACAACAATAAGAGCACAAGGATTGCCCCTCTTCATAAGTCTAGAGCCTTGAACAAAAAAATTAGAAGACTTTCTTTTAAGAGATTGAAATTCCTTAGCAGAGAGATCAGGAGGTTTTTCAAGAGTTGAAAGTTACTGCTCTAATTTAAACCAGAAGCCTTGTTGAAAGCCAGAATAATTTTGAGAAGAAAAAGAGAAAATAGGTTGGATTAAAGGTTCCTCTTCATTGAAATCGGTTCCAACATCAGATTTGTTGTCCCCAAGAGGTCGTCAAGATAAACCATCAGGCATGGTGAGAGATTTCCCCGGCCTGTGAACAATATCAAAAGAGAAAAGCTGGATAAAGGCCACCCAACAAGTCATAGGAACATTGGGAAGAGTGGGAGCGTTGATCATTTCAATGATGGATTGAGCATCAACTTGCAATTCGAAATGTTGGCCCCAGAGAACGGTTTGAAGTTTCTTCATCATTTGACCCACACCACAGAGTTCCAGTTTGGGCTGGGAGTATCTAGATTCTACATCTGAAAACAACAAAGATTCATAAACAGCAGCACAGTCCCAACCATTTTCATCTTCCTGAGCAAGGACGGCCCCAACAGATTGATAACTAGAATCAACAGCCAGCTTGATCTTGCCAGCTCCAGGTCCATAAGAGATCTTTTTCAAAACTATGTCTTTACCAACTATCCTTTTGAGTAGCTGGAAAGCAAATTCACAATCTTGGGTCCAAATCCATTCAGCATCTTTTCTGGTTATACGACGCAAGGGTGCACAGATTTCGGATAAAGATGGGATAAAGATTCTAACATAAGTGACAACACCTAGAAAGCCCCTAAATTCAGTTGGATTGATTGGGGTAGGCCAAGAGATGATCTTGTTGACTTTGGCTGGTGCCATCCTTCTTCCTTCCTTCCAGACCACATGACCAAAAATTTCCAGAGCAGGGACATAAGCCGCCAGTTTGGATCCAGAGACAGTAAGGCCAGATTCCTTGATTCGAAACAGAATCCTCTCCAAGGTAGTAGCATATTCCCAGATAAAGCAACGAATTCCTGAATGCCAAGGTAAGAGCTCATTATCATAGTCAGATACTGGACATTTAATTCCGCCATCATCAATAAAGATACCAGCATGATCAGGGATTTCATCCTGGAGGATCCACATCATCTGAGCCTGATAGACTGCAACCGAGTTGGTGGCTCCTTGAGGCAAACGAGTAAGTTGAAATTGACCAAGAGGAGTATTGAAAGTAGTGAGAGGACGAGAAATAGGATGTAAGGATTGTTTGTCATAGCCACCCCTAATATCCCCTAGACCATAGAAAGCTCTTCCCGCAAAGGATTCAACAAATTCTTCAGTAGCAGGAGGGATACCAGAGTCTTTAATAGTAACTTTATTAAGAGGTTGAAGATCATGAACTATTCTAAGTTTACCATTACTCTTGAGGACACAGAAGACGGGGATGGAGTAACTAGAAGTTGACTTTTCATACAGACCAGTTTGAACTCGTTCCCGGACCAACTTGATGAATTCGTCAACTTTAGCAGCAGGGATAGGGATCTTTTTCTTTTGCCAAGGATCATGTTCAACTACAGGGATGATATAAGGGAGGCCATAGGATTCCCGCAAGAGACCTCTCCCTTCTTCACAGAAAGCAATAGATTTTTCCCTTAGAGATAAGACATTTTTGATTAAATTTAACTCATCAGGAAGAAGATATCCATCTGGACCAAAGTTGAACACCTTCAGACGTTCTTCAGTGACCCGTCCATTAGGCACAAAGGGACCAGTAAGAGATTGAGGAAGGCCACAGTAAGGATCGCAAGATAGAGGAGGACGCATAAGGGGAGGATTGAGGTTGAGAGGCATAGGCTGGTTGACTGGTTGGATCTTCTTAGCAACTGGTTTATACTTAGTGGCAAAAGAGAGAAGTTCTTGTTTCCTCCAAGAGTTGACCAGAGAGACTTGATTACAAAAGCTGAGTCCAAGTTCCAACATCTTCCAAGTCCGATGTTCTGCAATATCCTTGAAGGGTGCCTTTTCCATAAAAGGAGAACCAGGAGATAATCCGTTGCTCACATGTGTGGCACAAGGTAGAGTTTTGAAAATGACGGTAAAAGATTGCCCTGGCAGTGCACAATTGGGAGGACTTACTTGTACCCCAAATTGCCTCCACTGAAGCCCATATTCCTTCATACCAAAATCGCCAAAAACGGAATTGCAATTAGGATCTAGTTTAGACTCATTGCGGAGATTTTAACCGGAACTGAGAGAAGATTGATCAGACTCAAAAGTAAAAGGAAAAGAAGACACAACAGATCGGAGATGGAGCAGAAATATTTTTGGATTTTTCTATTTTGATATGTTTTTGTTTTTTAATATTCTTGAGCTCAGAAGAGAATGATGAAAGAAATGAAAAATGAGCCTGAGGGATGGGAGTTGACCCTTGAGTTGCAGTCTGAGGCTGAAAAGAACTACAACCATTAGTAGGATCAACTATTCCCCTAAAAAATGAGAGGAACTAGAGTTATCCTTCTGCTTTCCCTTAAAAGATGATTTGGGAGAATGACCAAGAAAATCTCTTTCCCAAATTCCAGAATCCAAAGAGCAAAAAGGAACTTCAATTTTCCTGCCATCAGCATCAGGGAGAAGAATCCTCTCCCCAACTTGATCAGAAAACATCAGGGTGGCACCAAAGTCCATTAAGAAGGGTCGTCCCAAGATCATAGGACTGTCCAAACAAGTGATCCAAAAGTGGCAGGTTCCAAAAATATTTTGACCAATCCTGACCGGTACATCTTCAGCATTACCAACCAGTTCACAAGCTTGATTTCCTATCCCATAAACTGCAGAGTTGAAGCTGACCCTAGGACTAAGTTTGAGCTTGCAGGCCATAGCATCCGAGATTAAGTTAAGCTGAGATCCAGAATCCACAAGAGGAGAAACAGTTTTAGCTGAGTCACCAAGATAACAAGGAAGAAAGCCAAGGGGACAGGAATAAAGGTTGGATTCTATAGAAGGACTGGTTCCACCAGAGTCCTCCATTAAAGTGCCAGAGGAGACTTTGAGTTCTTCAGGGCCAATTTCCACATGTCAACAAGAGACCCATTTCTTCATTCCTTCAGCAACAGATGCAGAGATTGATAGGAGTTCATCCACAGATAGATCAGGAATTTTGAGATCAGAAATTTTCTTTAATACTCCCTCCACAGCATTGGGGTGATCCTTGGAGATGCCCCTTTCAAATCAAACTTTGGGCTGGGTGGGGGGAGAAAGTTCAGGTGACGCAGAATCTAAGATAGGATTAGAAGGTTGAGGTGAGGAAAAAGGATCAGGGTGATCTGGGAACCTTTCCATGAGTGGTTCCTTTTCCACCTCCATGTCTTCTACATCAGAGGAAGGAGGCTCAAGTGATGATCGACGTTTAACGGGTTTTCGAAGGATTGAAGTTGGCAAGGAAGGAGCCTTAAGAGGTTTAGGTTCCTCATGTCGTTTCCTGGCTGGATCAGATTGATAAGTAGTCCCAGCAAGACTAGAGGAAGAAATAGTTGGAGGATACCAAGGTTTGAGGGTACCACAGGATGATCAAAATTCAAAGGAAGCAAGAGATGCTTTCACAGGAGGTAATGGCTGGTAAGAGGCCACCACATGTCGGATAGGACGAGACGAGTCAAAAGGGATTAGGGAACCATTAGGGAGGAAGTAATTGTTTCCCCTTTCCTCTACCAATTTTTCCTTTAGGTCCTTCTGAAGTTCTTGGCATCGTCCGGTTCCATGGCCTTCCCTATGACAGTAGTAACAGACCAGAGTTGTTTGGGGACAGAAGAAGGAGTTTTAGGCGGAGCTAGCAAGGAAATCTTTTGATCTATTTTGTTCTCAAAGGCTCTAAGTAACTTGGTGATTTCATCTATAGTAGTAGGTTCTCAATTGGAATTAGGATCTGCTTTAGGCCTACGATCTGCCGCCATTTTAATCATAATATCTTTTGATTCTTTCATGACTTTATCCACAGTACTCCTAAGGGTGAGGAAAACAGGGAGCTTGAATTGATTATCCCTGGTGGTAATCATGGATCCAGATTTGACCAGTTCTTCTTTAATCCTTTCCTGCACAGCCAACGAAAAAGATTGGAAGAACTTTGCTCGAGTTTTGTCCACTGTGTCAATGTGATTGTTTTGGATAAGATAGTTTTGAATGGGATCCCAAGACTTCCTAAAAATCTGATAGTCAGAGGCTGAAGAAATACCACCATTGGAGATCCACTGAGAAACCAGAGCATCCAAATCCTGCAGAGTAAACCTAGCCACATCTATTTTACCCCAGTATGCCAACATAGCCTTCCTGAGAAGCGTCCAGTCGTGGGATTCAAATCCCTCGAAAGACTCGATTACCTCCATAACTTCATCAGAGGAGATAAAGAATTGCAACTGATAAGCCATATGAAATTCACTAGCTCCATCCACTTCAGCAGCCATTTTGTAGGAGTCCAAGAATCGCTCGACATTTGTACCGTTGAAGCCTAAGTTCATGTTCTGAGGTTTTAACTTTACCATCTTTGGTCGGACAGGGGTGGTTGGAGTAGCGGAAGATGCCATATTGAATAACAGAGTTCCTAGGGGATCCAAAGAGCAGATTTCCAAAGTGGCTCACGAGTGTGGCAAGAGTAGGGTTTTGCCAAAAACAACAAGTATCTTGCCCAAGCGGTGCACAAATTGGGAGGACTTACTTCTAGGATAAGTTGCCTCCACGGATCAGATTTGAGAAGAGAGAAAAAAAAGAGAAAAAAATCGGTTTTCGAGGTTGATTTTAAATGTTGTGGGACTGTAAATCCCAAGGTTGCTGGTTTGATCCCGGCCCAGGGGACCAAATGTAAGACTCCAAACGGTGCTAAGCCGTGGCAGTTCTGTGGAGGGGAAAGGTGCTGTTTAGGCTGCCCTCTTAGGAGTTAAAATAATATTTAAATGTAACCAGAATCAAGGTTCAGAACCTTATGGATGAGAAATCAGAGTAAGGGAAGAGGATAAGAGTTGTTGGTAGCGATGGAAACAACACTATCTGACGCAAGATGGTGCAGGTAAAGACTTGAACAAATAAGGCAATGTTTTGTTCAGAGTTCAATAGAACAAGGCAGTTGTAAGTAACAACGCCCACAAGCTAATAACTCTGGTCGTCAGCAGCTGATTAGGAAAGATCAACTCAATCCCAACCAACCTCCAGGTTCTCAATGAAACTGCCCAACTCTCCGCAATCAAGCGCTTGAAGGGTACCAGATAACTTTGGGAGGCTGAACAAAACAAAAGCAATTTGTTTATGAAGCTCTAGAAGCAAATCAATAACGAATTTGAGCAAGAATATCCCAACACTTCTCAAGGGACTCAAGAATAGCGTGGCGAAATTCAACCTTAAAGAAGAAGGGAGGTATAACACTGCAAGTTTTAAGCTTAATAAAAACTCTTCAATCAAACGTGATTGGCTCCAGAAAGATGATCAAGGAGAGATCAAGACCAGTATGGTCGGAAAAAGGGATCAGAGTGGTATAACAAACCCAAGAATTCAGACAGGCAGGAATTCTTCTTCAACAAGCAAGGCTATTGGTTGGTGATAAGGAACAAGGTCACAAGGGACAGAGTTTGAGTATGGAGGCTCATAGGATCAAGGGGCAATCATAGATATACCCGGATAATTTGCTCAGATAAGTGGGGAAGGATGCCCACGGATAAATTGCTTATGATGATGGTCTGATTGGATTTCTGGGATCCTCTGATGCTGGGCCAAAAGGCAGGGGAGACCCCCTCCTTTTATAGACATGAGGCCCTGTATACTATGTACAAGGGAGATTTACAAATAGGTGCGGGAAAATGAAAACATAAAAAAAGATGAGATGAGAGGAAAAAAAAAGAAATGCTGCCCCCGTCAAGAATGGCCGCGGGCAACCAGATCAACACCCGCGACAGCGGTCGCGGGTTTTGACAACGTCTGTTGTTGCCCGATTGGCGGCGACAACGGGGTGAAGGTTCTGACGGCCGCGAGTGGTCGCTCGCAGTCGTCGGTCGGATCGGATGATGGGCGAGGAGGGCTAGGTTGGATGACTCAAAGGGGGTGAAGGTGAGTGAGGATGAGGAGATTGAGGGGATCGAAAGTAGGTGGTCGTGGTGAGGGACGAGCAAGCAAAGATGCAGGGGGGTAGCAGCTTGATGATGATGATGATGATGATTATGATGATGAGCCGCCCGGTCGGCCCAGACGACCCCAGGTAATCCTGCGTTTGAGAAATTACTGCAGACCCAGTTTGATGAGGATGAAGAAGAAGAATGCCGATTGGTTTTGGTCCTGATTGTCGTTGTTCCATCCTCCATTGGTGTACCTCTCTTCCAAGGTTGACTTCCAAAGACATAAATCATCCCAGCTGGAACCTCTTGCCGGAAGATCTCATTGTTCCCACCCCTCCTTCCAGCGGCAATCGATCAAAAGAGAAACTCGGGTGGATTGGCAGGGTGATAGGTTTGAGAGGGTACGATAGCCATGGTGAGATAGGTATGATGGTTATGGGTAGTTAGATGAGTCGAGGCAATGGATGATCCTAATGGATGAAAGATCTCTTGTTGGTCTTGAGATGATCAATGATGATTAGTGGTCTCGAGTGGATTGGATGGTGTACTTGGTTGTTGGATGACCCGATTGAATAGCTGAGGGAGAAGAAAAGCAAGGAGGAGATCAGGACCAAGATGATGGGAGGAGTTGAAGGTACCCATAGGGGTACAACTGAAAATATATATATATATATATATATATATATATTTTTTCCGTAGTGTCCCGGATTGGTCACCACAGCGTGCATCTGTACTGACTGATCCCTGCGTCTGGATCCATTGTGACTAATCTGACAACCAGATACCTCTCAGAAGAGCTACAACCTATTTAGAGTTGCCTGGCATATGTAACAAGTTGACATATGCATTAGTAATAGTCTTAAAAGATCAAAACTTAAATAAAATTAATAAAAATTAAGTTTAGAAGATTTTTTAATAATAAATAAAAGATCAAGGATTACCACGTATATCACTGACTCTGATCTTTGGAGACCATGAAACACTACAAGATTAGTGGAATAAGTCCTTTCTCAGGCACCCATCTTTATTCCAAGGTTCTTAAACCTCCTAAGGAGGCACCTTGAAGAGAGGTTTCTAGTTGGTAAAGATCTCCAGTAGTATAATACTGTGGCCCCCCTTTTATATTATATTGAAAACCATTTATTACCAAACCAATTAAACCTTGCAACTGCTCTTATTATATCATTTATTTGAGCTTTCAAGTGTTTATTTTTGGGATAATTATTATCATTATTATTCCAGTATTTTTATCACTCTCTGTAGCTAAAGGACTGCAAGTTTCCTGGTATCAGAGAGCTGACTGTTTGGAGTGTTACATTTGGTCCCCCGGGCTGGGATTGAACCAGCAAACTTGTGTTTTACAGTCCCAAACTTGAAGAATTGACTCCAAAATTCAATCCAATCCTTTTTCTTTTTTCTTTTATCTTCCAGATCTGATCCATGGAGGCAACTTGTTCCAGAAGTAAGTCCTCCCAATTGTGCACCATTGGGGCAAGATCCTTGTAGTTTTTTTGTGAAAATCTACTCTTGCCACACCTTTGAGTCGTGTTGGAATTCTGATCTTTGGATCTCTTCGGGAACTCTGCTCTTCAAAATGGAATCTACTGGTACCTCATCCTCCTCTTTTTGGGTCAAGATGGTCAAGATCAAGCCTCAAAACAACAACTTAGGCTTCAATGGAAAAAATTTTGAACCATTCTTGGACTCCCATGAGATGGCTGATGAAGGGGATGGTGCAAGTGAACATGATATGGCTTATCAGTTACAATTTTTTATCTCCTCTGATGAAGTTATGGAGGTGATTGAATTGTTTTATGGATTCAAAAAATCATGACTGGAGGCTCTTGAAGGGGGATATGTTTGCTTATTGGGGAAAGTTAGATGTCTGCAGGTCTACCTTACAGGACTTGGATGCTCTGGTTTCTCAATGGATCTCCAATGGTGGTGTCTCTTCACCCTCTGATTTTCAGTCTTTTCAAAAATCTTGGGATCCAATTCAGTCTTACATCATCAGAAACAATCATGTGAACATGGTGGATGAAATTTGAGTTTGGTTTTTCCAGTCTTTTTCTCCAGGAGTGCAGGAAAGAATTAGAGATGAATTACTTCAATCTTGATCTTTGATTACTACTAGAGATAATTGCTTCAAGCTCCCTGCTTTTCTGGTCCTAATGAGTGCAGTGGATAAAGTTATAAAAGGTCAAAAAGCTCTTTCTTTTGAATAAACTAGAGTCACTGAACCAGTAAATGCTCCTTTCTTTCAAGATTCCAATGAAATGATGAACAAGGTGGAAGAAAATTGTAGACCTAAACCAAATACCCAGGCCAATAAGGAAACTGCTACCACATATGAGAGCACTAAATTACTGCAGGCCTTTTAAAACAAAATTGATCAGAAAATTTCTTCTTTAGCTACTCCTAAACCTTGTAACTCTGTTCCTAAAACCACTATTCTGCTATTACTGTCATAGGAAAGGCCATTGTACTGGGAGATGTCCTGAACTCCAGAAGAACAAGGAGGAAAAATTGGCAGAGCCAAAGGGAAACAATTTCTTTCTTCCTAATGGTGCTTTTATCCCTTTTGATTTGTCTTGTCCAATCCCTCATATGGTGGCCTCTTCTCAACCACCAACTCCCAAGAAGGCATCTTTAGTCTCCTTGGATTTTTGATCATCCTGTGGCACTTTAAAACCTTGGTATCCTCCAGCTTTCACTTCTTCCAGCTTCTATGGCACTTATCAGTCTGGTCCAGCTAGGAAACACCATGAGGAAACCAAAGTCTTCTCTGGTTAAATCTTCAATCCTTCAAAAACCCGTCAAACATCAATCCTCACCTGAGTCACCTTCCTCTGATGTGGAAGAAATGGAAGTGGAAAAGGAAAGACTTATGGAAAGGTTCCAGGACCACTCTGATTCTCCTCCTGTTCAATCTGTTCAAACCCCTCAACCTTATGATCCTGTTGCAGTACCTTCTCAACCTGATCACCCTTGCTCCACCCAGCCCAAAGTTTTATCCAAGAGGGGCATTTCCAAGGATCACGTCAATTCTGTCAAATGAGTATTAAGGAAAATATCTGATCTAAAAATTACTGATCTGTCTGGGGCTGAACTACTGTCAATTGCTCCATCTGTGTGTCAGCTCTCTGATACCAGGAACCTTGCAGTCCTTTAGCTACAGAGAGTGATAAAAATGCTGGAATGATAATAATAATTATTATTCCAATAATAAACGCTTAGAAGATCAAATAAGAGCAGTTGCAAGGTTTAATTGGTTTGGTATTAAAGGGTTTTCAATATAATATAAAAGAGGGGCCACAGTATTATACTACTGGGGATCTTTACAGACTAGCAACCTCTCTTCAAGGGGCCTCCTTAGGCAGTTTTTAAGAACCTTGGAATATATATGGGTGCCTCAGAAAGGACTTATTCCACTGATGGCCGGGCTTAAAAGCACAAGCGGCCTAGACAGGAAGGGTAACACTCACTCTGAGCACTTTAAAACGAAAATCCTGGAATAATTGGAAGGGTTTCAGAGCAGATGGGGTAGATTGCTTGACTTGACTTCAATGGTTGATTGGTTATAAAGGTAAAACAATACTACTGCAGACTAAGTCATAAATCACTTGCTTATCTTTATATAAGCACTTGATTAACAATGAAACGGTGTCTGATTGATAATAAATAATTACTGGTAAACTCTGATTGAATAATGGATCCAAAGAGGTCTGTATAAATACCTTTTTGGGGTGATTTTGGTCTTCTCAGGGCGCGTAGAGAGGGTTCTGCTTGTGGGCTGAGGCTGGCAAGCTAGTCAGGGCAAGATTAGCACGTCTACTTGGTGCTGTCAATTGGCCATCCTTAGATATGCTGGATTTCTTTACTATTTTAGCCACAGGATCTGTTAATTAGTTATGGCAGAAATTTGATCATTCTGTACTCATCCTTTATTTGTACTATTTATATTGCTTTAAAGCGTGCAGATGTGGATTTTTACTAAATGTCCGAAATCTGCTGATCATTCAGATAATTTTTAATAATTTTTATGAACACTTCTTGTAGTGTTTCATGGTCTCCAAAGATCAGAGTCAGTGATATACGTGGTAATCCTTGATCTTTTATTTATTATTAAAAAATCTTCTAAACTTAATTTTTATTAATTTTATTTAAGTTTTTATCTTTTAAGACTATTAATAATGCATATGTCAACTTGTTACATATGCCAGGCAACTCTAACTAGGTTGTAGCTCTTCTGAGAGGTATCTGGTTGTCAGATTAGTCACAATGGATCCAGACGCAGGGATCAGTCAGTACAGATGCACGCGGGGTATGATCCGCCGCATGCATGGCAGAATTGGCTGCGCGTGGGTCTCTAGTACGCGGAAATTTTCTCATACAAGTACGTAGGGATATGTAATGATGCGGGGCTGCGCGCTGTGGTGAACAATTTGGGACACCTTGGAAAATGAATTCAAAAAAAAAAGTTGAAAAAAAAAACTGTCATAGTCGCGTCGCTCATCCTCATCCTCATCCTTGAGCATCACTCATCCTCATCCTCATCCTTGCGCGTTGCTCATCCTCATCCTCATCCTCGCGCATTGCCCATCCTCATCCTCATCATCTCCATCATCATCACACGCCATCATCCTCCCTCATTGACCCAAGATCATTTTGTCAACTGGTAGAACTAAAGACAACCACCCATCATCACCTCAGGGCTCATCCAAGTACTAGTCCCAGTTCTCACAATAGTCATCACTCCAACAGTTCCAATGCCTTCATCAACCATTGAACTCAACTCAATCCTATCCTCCTCATCCATCATCCAATCTGTCACCCTTCCTGGGACTCTCCCACCCCCTTCCATCTCCGGGTGGGGGTGGAGAGTGTTGACTACCGCCCGTGGACACCTGTGGGCGGTCTGATCTGTTCTCCTTTCCCACCCCTTCTGCCTTTGGGTGAGGGGTGGAAGTCTTATTCTGAGGCATGGGCCTATTCATTACTGCTGCTATCTTGTTTTGGTCAGCAGCTAAGGTCAGTTCAGAGACAATGTGTCCTAAGGCTTTGAGTTCACCATAGCCAAAGTTAAAATTTTTCATTGATACTTTCAATCCTAAAACAGAGATGGTTTTGAGGACTAGCCTCAAATTCTCCATGTGAGTATCCCAATGATCAGAGTAAATGATAACATTTTCAATGTATACCATCATCCATCCCTGTCTGATGAATAATCCTAGGACTGTTTCCATCATTCTTTGAAAATGAGAAGGAGCGTTTTTGATACCAAAAGGCATCCTAAGATACTCATAGATTCCCAGATGACAGATAATTCTCATGAATTTCCGGCTATCAGGGCTGATAGGTATTTGGTGGAAACCTTTCAGCATATCCATGGTGGTTATGTACTTAGCCTTGGACAGGTTATGTAGAGCATGCTCAATTCTTGGAATTGGATAATAATCAGCTTGGGTGTATTTGTTAACGATTCTAAAATCTCCAACCATTCTTGAATTATCATTGTGCCAAGTTATAATTACTGGGGTAGTAATATACACTTGTTCATTGTGGCCTACTTTCCTTAAGACTTGTAAGTCAAACAACTCCCAAATGTGGTTTTCCAGAGCAGCTCTAGATTTTGGACTCAAAGGGTAAGCAGGTCTCCTGAGATTGGGTGGGTAAGGAGGCTTAATAGTTAGATTTAGGATCATGTCATGTCCTTTGATGTTACCAATGGGGTGATCTTTGGTAGAGAAAGCATTCTGATTTTCAAAGCATACTAGTAAGATATCCCATTTCTGTTCTTCATTGAGAAGGGAATTTAAAGAAGCTTGAGAAAAGTATTCCTGATTAAGCTTCCTTAAGTGTTTTTCATAAGTTGAATCAGAAGTTTGAGCATTGAAATGACATATTTGGAAACTCTTATTCCAGTCTCCCCCCACGGTGAAGTATCTACCTTTGCTTTGGAATACATCTATACAATATAAGCAAAGAGAATCATTCCCAAGGATAAAATAGTCAGATACTCTGTTTTGGAGCACTACAAATTCAATGTTCAATTTGAGTGATCCTTTAGAGTGAGGGAGTATGATATCAGAAGACCATACTCCAACAGCATTGAGAGCAGAATTACAACTGCTGAATTTAGCCTGAGGTAATGGTGGTAAGTTTAGTTTCCAGTTTGGGTCTTTTTTTTCCAGATAAATTGAACCAACACACAAGCAAAAGGCTCCACTGTCTAGAAGTAACTTAACTGGGGAACCTTGGATTAAACCAGTAGCATAGCATGTTTTGCCTGAAGTGTAACTTTTACCGGCAGAAGGTTTTAGAATCAAGGTCTTAGCCTCAGAGATATGGTGAATCTTCATGTGGGGATTCCATTTTTGAGGTAAGTTAGAATCCTCATTGACTGAATTTGTGTCCAGAGAAGACTCAATACTACCTTCAATAACATTGATAGGGTTAGTGATTATTAGTTCACAATCAGAGAGTGATCCGTCAGTATCATCAAGGTGAGGTTCAGGATTGTCACACTCTTTTCCTTCAATAAGATTAATCCTTTTCCTAGGTAGAGGACAATCAGGTTTTACATGTCCTGTTTGGTTACAGTTCCAACATACTTTCTCTTTTGATTCTGGAGTCCTCTTTACTTCCAAAGTAGATGGATTAGTAGCAGGGGATTCCTTAGTTTTGGCGGTATATTCTTCCCTGTTCCTAATATTTTGTTCCCTTGGGGGTCTATTGATCCTTTTTTCAAGACCATTCATATCAATATTCTCTTCCAATACACCTATTAAGGTGGAAAGATCTGAATCCATAGGCATTCTACACCTTACACTGTGGTTTATTTGTCTGGGACATAAGTTGAGGAGTCTTTCATTGACTTCTTCTTTATCAGCATCAGGATAAAAACAGTCCAACCTTTTTTTCTGGTCTAAGCACCACTTATAAGGTTTGTCCTTGGATGGAACAAACTGGGAAGTTTTGAAAGTTTTCATCATCTTTCTTTTGCAAATCCTGGTACCAAACTGCACTTTGATCAAATCTTTCCAAGAATTCCAGGATAAAGATCCAAATTCTTCTCTTTTATTGATAAACCACTCAAGAGCTACTACTTCATATAATCTGGGAAATCTTACCACACCTATTGCATCAGGGAGCTCATAGGAAGAAAGAGTATAGTCAATAAACTTAATGAAACTGACATGGTTGTATTCTCCTTCTCCGGAGAATTTAGGCCATTCAGTGATGGGAGGAAGTAGCTTCAAAGCCTGCTCCATTTCCGGAGTAGGACTGGGTCTGAAAGACTCATTCCTAGTTGTCCTGGTCCTGGTAGGAACACTAGGAGTACTGGTGAACCTGGCAGGTCTAATTTCTTCTAGGTCAATGACCGGAGAGTTAGTGGAGTTGATTTTAAGATCTCTGAGATCATTCTTAATCATACCTAACTCTAAATCAAGTTTGTTGCTCAACAAGTCAATTTTGTGAGCCAGATGAGATGAAGGAGTAGGACTAGTTTTCTTAAATTCTTCCTTGAGCTGGTTTATGGTTGCAAGAATATCTTCCTGAAGGATTGATTGATTTTCATCAATATGTTTCATCAGGTCAAACTTACCAGCTCTTATACTATCCTTGATTTGTTGTATTTGCAACTCATCAATTCTCATAATCTGAGACTGAGTGCCAATCACTCTAAAAATAATTGAAATTAATTTGTCCAATTGGTTATAAACTTTGTCAAATCATTGGCTAATAATGGTAAAATTGTGAGACACATTCACAGAAAAGCTATTAAGAGCTTCTACATCTAATTGTGGTACACATTTTTCCACTTCTGGTCTAAGGATATTATGTTGTCACAATCTTTTGGGTTCCTTAACTTCTGATGAGCTGAGGACCTCCTCTTTTTGGGGTCCATTCCTTTTAAGGAAGCTAACTGATCCCAAGGATTCCAGTTCTGCACGTAGCCTTCTACTTCTTTCTTTGGGATCAACCTTTGCAGAGAAATCTGAGATTTCTTTTCCTGAGAAATGGCTTTTCTCATACCTTGTTGATCCTCCTGGATCTGAGCCAACCTGAATTGTTCCCAATAGCTCACGTGCTCTTTCACTAACACTTTGACCCTTTCCTCCTTGGTTGAGTCCAGCTGGGGTGGCGTAGGAGGACCTGTACCCTCCTGGGATAACCTGGTAGGCAACACAGGGCTGTCCAACTATCTGTTGGTCGAGTTGGCGGCCGTGGTTTTCGCCGTCGTTGTCCCGTGTGACGCTATGGTCACGTGTTTGAGTCCCCTCATTGCGTTCGCAACTGGAGTCCTTGCGCGTACTGGTTCCTCCAGGCAGAGATCCATATGCCGGGGCTCTGCCAGTTGCAATTATGTATCAAAAAGGCGCAAGTCTTTTGTCAAAAATTTGAAAAAAGACTTTAAATTCATGAAAATAATATTTTTGGTGTGTTTTATAGTTTTAATAATTTTTTCTAAATATTTTAACTTACTTAGAGTTAAATTAAACAGTACAAACACTTGGTTGGGATCACAACTATCTTTGGAAGGTATTCCAACGGGGTCCGAGTGAGTTCCAATCAGATTGTGGGATAATTCCAAGGGTAAATCCAATGGTACACTGTCTGGGACGTCCTCTAGGAGGTCCTGGTCAATGAGAACACCAAAAGCAAAATCCACTGAGATGGATAATAAATATAAGTTTAATATATTTTTTTTTGTATTTTTACGAAATAAGGTGATTTTTAGAAAAATAATCACTTTTATTATTTTTGGGTTTTTCTTTATCTTCAGGATTATTTACTTTATAAATATAAAGCTTCCTTTGATAAATCTTCCACTCCTTATGTTGCCTTAATAAAGAATTGAAATTGATAATTCTTTCAAGCTTGAGTTCTTTGTCTTTTATAACCTGCTGCTTATAATTAATCAATTTCTCCTGTTGTTGCTCAGGAGTTAAAGTAACAGGGACAAAGTTACGGAGTTTTTCTTCTTTTTTCTTTTTAAGAAGGTTAAAATAATAATTGATCAATTCTCAGTTGGTCTTAAGATCCACTAGAGAAACAAATGATCAAAAATATATGTTATAAGTATGTTAACTTATTTTAAAAATAAATAGACTGGTCCAAGGAATAAATAATGAAAAATTAATTATTTAAGGATATTTCTGGGCCAGACCCCCATTTGTCAGCTCTGTGATACCAGGAACCTTGCAGTCCTTTAGCTACAGGGAGTGATAATTATAATTAATATTCCAATAATAAACACTTAGAAGCTCAAATAAGAGCAGTTGCAAGGTTTAATTGGTTTGGTAGTAAAGGGTTTTCAAAATAATATAAAAAGAACCTTGGAATAAATATAGGTGCCTCAGAAAGGACTTATTCCACTGATGGCCGGGCTTAACAGCACAAGCAGCCTGGACAGGAAGGGTAACACTCACTCTGAGCACTTTACCACAAAAATCCTGGAATAATTGGAAGGGTTACAGAGCAGATGGGGTAGATTTCTTGACTTAACTTCAATGGTTGATTGGTTATAAAGGTAAAATAATACTACTTCAGACTAAGTCAGAAATCACTTGCTTATCTCCATATAATCAGTTGATTAAAAATGACACGGTGTCTGATTGATAATAAATGATTCCTGGTAAACTCTGATTGAATAATGGATCCAAAGAGGTCTGTATAAATACCTTTTTGGGGTGATTTTGGTCTTCTCAGGGCGCGTAAAGAGGGTTTTGCTCGTGGGCTGAGGATGGAAAGCTAGTCAGGGCAAGATTAGCACGTCTACTTGGTTCTGTCAATCATCTGTCCTTAAATATTCCGGATTTCTTTACTATTTTAGCCACAGGATCTGTTAATTAGTTATGGCATAAATTTGATCATTCTGTACTCATCCTTTATTTGTACTATTTATATTGCTTTAAAGCGTGCAGATGTGAATTTTTAGTAAATTTCCGTCATCTGCTGATCATTTAGATAATTTTTAATAATTTTTATGAAAACTTCTTGTAGTGTTTTGTGGTCTTCAAAAATCAAGATCCCTGGTTTAGGTGGTAGTCCTTGATCTTTGATTTATTATTAAAAAATGTTTAAAACTTAATTTTCATTTATTTTATTTAAGTTTTGATCTTTTTAGATCATTCTTAATGCATATTTTTGTTTGTTACATATACTAGGCAACCCTAACTAGGTTGTAGCTCTTTGGAGCGGTACCTGGTTGTCAGATTAGTCACGACTGATCCAGGTGCGGGGATCAGTAGTACAGATGAGCGCGTGGTAGGATCCCCTGCTTGCGTGGCAAAATCAGCTGCGCGCGGGTCTCTAGTACGCGGGATCCTGCTGCTGCTAGTATGTAGGGTTATTTAATGATGCGGGGCTGCGCGCGGGAATTGTGACATAACACATTTTGGCGTTTACACGCGGGGTAGGATCCGCTGTGTGCATGGCAAAATCAGCTGCGAGCGGGTCTCTAGTACGCAGGATCCTGCTGCTGGCGGGGCTGCGCGCGGGAATTGTGACATAACACATTTCCGCATGTACGTGCAGGGTAGGATCCGCTGCGTGCGTGGTAAAATCAGCTGCGCGCGGGTCTCTAGTACGCGGGATCCTGCTGCTGGCGGGGCGGCGCGCGGGAATAACACATTTCCGCATGTAGTGTTGTAATTTTTAGTACTTTTCCTTTTAATTATTTTCAAAATATAAGAACTTGGAATTCAAGGGTGGGGTCAGTGAGTGACCCTACCCAAATTTGGGTGGGGAATCCATTTGTGTAATAATATTTATGTATTTCTCACTCCTTACTTTGTTAATTGAGGTGTTCTTATTCTTCATATTTTGTGTTACTATTTGACAGTTTTGCTCTGTATATAGTAGCAAGCTGACACTGTGGCTGAACCAATGAAGAAATGGGTTTCTTGTTGATGTGTTGAGATTGGTCCGGACAAATTAAAAATTGCTTCTGGTAATTTGATTGATGACTCTGGTGGAACACATCCTTCTTCAAATTCCAAATTGTATTACTGTCCTCTTGGTTTCCTCTCCTGCTATCATGGTGACTCTGCTAAAATGGTTTCTCTTCTGGTGGATTCTGTTTCCCAGCTCAATTTAATTTCAGATGCCATGGCCTGCAAACTCAAACTCAGCCCAAGGGTCAGCTTTAAATCTGCTTTATATGGTATAGGGAATCAGTCATGCAAATTTGTTGGTATTGCTGAGGATTTCCCCGTTTGAATTGGACAAAAAATTGTTGGAACCTGTCATTTATGGATTACTTGTTTGGATGGACCTATGATTTTGCAAAGGCCTTTCTTAATTGATTTTGGTGCAACCCTAATGTTTTCTGATCAAGTTGGGAGAGAATTCTTCTCCCTGATGCTGATGGTAAGAAGATTGAAGTCCCCCTTTCCTCATTGGATTCAGTTTTTTGGGATGGAGATTTTCCTGGTTGTGCTCCTAAATTGGTTCTGAAAGGGAAACAGAAGGACACCTCTTCTTCCTCTCATTCTCATTTTCTATGGGATTAGTTGGTCCTACTAAGATTTGTAGTTCTTCCCAGCATCAGAATTCAAATCAAGGATCAAATTCTGTCTCAGAGGCATATTTCTCTTTTTCTTCATCATTTCCTTCTCATCCAAATAAGATTAAAAATCAAAACAATGAAAAATCCAAAAATACTGAAAATATTTCTTCTCTGTGGATCTTTTTTCTCTTCTTTTCCTTTTTATTTTAATCCTGATTTTTCTTCTACTATCCCTGTTTCAAATCTCTGCAATGAGTCTAAACTAGATCCCAATCTTGATTCTCTTCTTTGTGGTTTTGGTATGAAGGAGTATGGCCTTTGGTGGAGGCGATTTGGGGTAGAAGTAAGTGTTAAAACACGTATGCACTTATGCGTGTGCTACGTATGAGTGTAATCCAAATGCAGTGCACATGTGGGCCTCTGAAGCCCATTGGAAACTCACAGGGACCATACAGGCCTGTGTGGATGTCACTGATTTTGGGGAAACTGGGCTCAAAACGCATGAAACAGGCTCAATGGTACATGGGCCCTAACAGGCCCAGTGGGGGATATGGGCAAATAAAGCCAAATGGGCTTGTATGGGCATAATTGGGACCAAGGTTTATTTTGGACATACTTGGCTAGACGGGATGGCCCTCCAAATTGTGTTTTTCTCAGGTTTTGGGGTTGGGGCGGCCCATTTGGGCCGCAGGCAGTGTCTCAGCCCATGCCACTGCACTCTTAGGACCATTTGTATCCTTTTGTTTGGCCCATGTGGGGCCCAACGGTCTGCGCGGAGATTTTGCAGCGGCTGAGGGATCCCGCGCAGTGCAATGCCACGCGTGCCTGGCCTATTGCAAAGGGTGGCCACCAGCGCGGGAGAAAGGGCCAGCGACCCCAGCTCCTCTCCCTCTCCCCTTGCTTGCCATTGCGAGGGAGAGGGGGTGGCTGGCTGGGTTGAAGCAGCCAGCGGCCAACTGCAACAAGGCATTTGTTCAGGGCAGGGGGGATTTCATTACCCCCTTGCCCAGGGGATGATGATGCCGGCTACGGAGGGAGCAATGGGCGGTGGGGGGGGATTTGATCACCCTCCCACCAGATAAGCAACAGGTGCGCTCTTCCCCCCTTTTACCAAGGGGGAGGAGTGACGGGCTGAGGGGATCTGACCACCCCCAGCCCACTATCATTGACAATTCCCTGGGGGTATTGTCCCCCAGGGCCCCCTGGTGAGGGGATTTGACCACCCCCACCAGGGATTTGAGAGAAAGAGGAGGGGGGGCGGCATGTCCGCCGGTAACACCACCCCCAAGTGAGGTTGAGACCAGACCCATGTGAGTCCTGGGTCCCAACTGGCCCATATGTGGGGCCAGGGGCTGGCTGCATGAGGCAACCAGCCTGTAAGTAAGGAAATAAGAGTAACTGGGCTGGTTGTAACGGACAACCAGCCAGGGGATTGAACAGCAAAGGGGCTGCTTCAGCACCTTAATGGTGGAAATACAAGCATGGACCCAAATAGGCTGGTTTTAAGGGTACAGGGACTGATGCCATGTGGGCTTATGGAGCCCAAACCAATTAAAAAGGCCTGTAGAGCCTGTAGAGCGCTTTTGGGGCGAAAAATTCCTCTTTTGGCTTGTTGTATCATGGGCTCACAAGAGGACAATATTTTGTACTTAAGGAGCTCTTCCCTCTGCTGTTTTCCATCATTCATTCATCATCCAATTGAATTCATCACTGATATCATCCAATGTATTTCCCCATTGTGAGAGCCCATTAGAAATTATTGACACAAGGTGTCCAGCATCTCTTTTGCTTTACATACTGCTCATTTGCCTAAGCTAATTGCTGGCCTTAATTATAACACATTCTCAGTACCAACATCATCATTACTTCCAAGCCATCTAGACCCTTGTACCTTACTCTGGAGAACCTCAAAGACCTCAAGTTTTCCAAGAAGATGTCCTATATCCCTGATTTTAGCTCCACCAAGATAGTTCTGAACAGTCAGAATTATAATGCTTGGGCTGTCCTTATGGATAGTGAGCTGGAAAACATCTGTTGTGGGGAGATAATGGATGCAGATGACACTTTGATCAGTTCAGAAGTGGAGAAAAATTCTAACCATCTCATCCTTAGGCATCTTGATGAGAATCATGTGACATGGGTTGCCAATAATTTTAGGGAAGATGAGAGAAGGAGGGGCAGCATCCTTTGGAAGTTGCTTAAGTCCAAGTATGCTGGTTATTCTGTTCACCAGAAGGGTATAGCTTTCAATAAACTGTTCAAGTTACAATATTTGAATTGTAAATAGTTTGTTGCAGAGGCTAGGTCTAGCATAGCCAAGTTTAAGTCATCAGGACTTAACATGGATCCTGAGTGTTTGTCACTCTTAATCCTTCAGAATCTACCAAAGGAGTTTGATTCTTTAGTCAGAATTATTTCTCAATTGGATCCTCTTCCTGGGGAGGAGGATGTGCTTAAAAGGATTGAAAAGGATGATCTTCAGTTCAAGATGAAGGGGGGGTTCTGGAACAGCCCTTGTTGGAAAGACTGGAAAATCTTGCAAGAAGGCAAAAAAGGATTTGTCCAAGGTCTTATGCTATAATTGTCAGAATAAGGGGCAATTATGCTAAGGATTGCAAGGAGGCCAAGAAGAGGAAGAAGTCCAAAGGGAATGACAAGGAGGTCAATCTCATAACTGAAAACTATGAATGGTGGTGTTTGATGGTCCAATGGAAATGGTTTTTGGGGAAGAAGGTCGCAACAAGAAGGCCAAAATTGATGAGGATCAAGAAATGGACTTGATTGATTACAGAGTGAGTAATCTTAACCTCAATGATGAGAACTTATAAGTGACTGAAAAAGCTTTGTTCCTATTAGGAGGATTGAAGGAGGATGTTCCTGTTTTGATTGATTTGGGGTGTAAAGATCACATGTTCTTTGAACAAAATTTATTTTCAAACCTTAATGATTATGATGGAGTTGTAAATATTGGACAGAAATGAAGAAAAATTCAGATTAAAGTAATTGGAAAATTTATTCTTGCACATCACTTGGGTTTCAAAATTTATTCTGAGAAAGTGTTCTATGTACCAGAGTTGCCTTATAGCCTTGTGTCCTTTGGAGTGTTGTGGAAAAAAGGTTTCCAGATCTGTTATCTTAAAGAAGATAAGTTTGTTATTGATGTGAATGGGAGAACTTTTCTTAGTGGACAGGTTCGGAACAAGCTTTTTTTGGCAATCTTTTTCAAAATCTCAGCTTTGAGCACTGTTTCTCACAATAGAAGTGGCCATAAGGTAAAGGACAGCAACTGTGAGAATTGTACCTTGAGGGCTAAGACTAGAAATGTGTTCTCAAAGAGTAGAGATTGCACTGATGTTTCTAGAGAGGAATTCTCCATTGATTTGGCAGGGAAATTCACACCAGAGTCCCTTGGTGGGGCAAGATACTTTATCAATTTAGTTGATACTGAAACTAATTATGTTTGGGTTAAACCAATTCAATCTAATGATCAGACCACAGAGGAGGTTTCTGTAATCTTCAAATTCTGGAAACAGAATGGTCTAATGAATGAGATCAAGAGGGTTATCACTGATGGAGTTGGTGAATTTTTGATTAAATATTTTTAGAGATTATTGAAAGATTATGTTATCATTCATATAGTCACTACTGCAAGTACTCCACAAAATAATGGAATAGTTGAGAGAATGAATAGGAGTTTACTGGACAAGGTCAGAACTATTATGTCTCAACCTGCTCTACCAAAGTTCTTATGGGCTGAGTTGATGTGTACAGTCTGTCTGTTGCACAAAATTGTAAGTGTTAATGGGAAGAATCCTCATTATCAGTTTTGGAAGTTGTACCCCAAAACATCACACCTAAGAACAATTGGTTGCTTGGTGTATTATAGTGTCCACCATAACAAGATGGTTGGAAAATTAGACCCTAGAGACAGACAGGGGCACTTTTAGGCTATGATTCAATAAGTAAATTTTATAGGATCTATTGTCCAGGGACAAGAAATTTTATCCATAGGACAGATGTAAAATTTGATGAAAGTACCTTTCCACTCAAAAGGATTGAAGATGTTGTTGTGAATAAGTCACAGCAAGAAATAGAATGAGCACCTATTTCACCAGAAAAGGCTGCGGGACATGTGGTTCCAGAAGATGAAGAGATGGAAGAAGTGCCACCAGAGGGTTCAGTGCCGGCTTCAGGGGAATCCATTAATTTGGAACCTGATGAGCCTCCACCTCCAGTTAGAAGGAGTAGTAGGGTTAGAGTACCAGTTGATAGGTATGGGGAATGGAAGTCCCATTATGCTGCTGCAGGATATGCGGAAGATAAATTTCAGGAACAGTGTATGCTCAATGAAGTCCTGGAGTTGAGTCCAGAAAAGGGTAACAGGGTTAACCCAAATAGCTTGGCCAAGCTATGAATTCTGATGAGAGAGCCAACTGGAAGAGTGCTATTTTTGAGGAATTTGATTCTCTAGAAAATAATAGTGTCTTTGAAGTGGTTAAGAGGGATTATGTTCCAAAAGGAAAGACCATTGTGGGGTCTAGATTGGTGTTAAACAAGAAGTTTGACACAAATGGAGTTTTAAAAAGATTCAAAGCTAGATGTGTTGCACAGGGCTTCAAGAAGAGAGAGGATATCAATTATCAAGAAACTTTCTCACCAACTGGAAGGCTGTCATCCTTCAGGTACATCATTGCTCTGGCAGTGGAGTTGGGTGAAGAAATCAGAAAAGCTGAGTTTGTAACAGCATACTTGAATTCAAAACTTGGAAAGGAGGAGACTGTTTATATGTCAATCCCTGATGGGTTTTGTGAATGGTTAGTAGAGACTAAACCAGAAACCATGAAGAAAATATTTGTTAGAAGTTTTCTTTCAGCAGATAAAGGGGAATATTTCCTCAAGCTGTGTACATCCCTTTATGGATTGAAGCAAGAAGCTAGGTTGTGGTATAATACCATGAGTGAGAAACTGTTACAGATTGGTTTCAAGACTTCTGAGGCCAACCCTTGTCTTTTTTTAAGATTTTGTTTGTATGGGTTGATGACATTATCATTTTTCACAATGGTAAAGAGAGAGTCATGTAGACACTCAAAAAAAGAATTCAACATAAAAGATCTTGGTCTGGCGCAACAGGTGATAGGAATGAAAGTCAGTAAGAGCAAGAATGCTATTAAGTTAGACCAGAGCAATTGTGTGGCAGATCTTCTTAAGCAATATGGCTTAGAGGATGCAAAGGAGTTTGGTACTCCCATGCAGTCAATTATTTGTTTATAGAAGTATACAGATGAGGAGTATCTGGAGTTTTTTCAATCTGGGAACAACTACAGTTCAGCTGTTGCATTGCTTAATTATTTGGGGCAGTGTACAAGGCTGAATATTGCTTTTGCAATTGGTGTCTTGTCTCAACAATTAGAGAAGCCAAGCATGAGGCATTGGTCAGCCTTTAAGAGAGTTAGGAGGGATCTTAAAGGAACACACAGTCTGGGACTGTTGTTTACAAAATCAGCAAACTTTGATTTGGTTGGTTATTCCAATGCAAGTTGGGCAGATTGTAAAACTAAGGAATCAACAAGTGGTTTTGTATTCTTCTTAGGTAAGAATCTGGTGTCATGAATGTCCAAGAAGGCTTTCAATAAGTCTCTCATCAACAGAGGCTGAGTATAGAGCTTACTTAGCAGCTTCACAGGAAGCAAAATGGTTGAGAGAAAGTCTTAGAGAATACACATAAGCCACAAGGGTTTGCATTGTTGTATTCTGATAACCAGAGTGCCATTGCATTTGAAAAAAACCAAGTGTTCCATTAAAGAACAAAACATATTGATGTTAACTATAACTATATTTGCAATGCCGTTAACTGCAAGGAGATTCTGTGGAGGTACATGCCTACTGGAGAAATGATTGCAGATATCTTGACTTAGGCTTTAGATAGGAACAAGCATTAAGGCTTTGTGACTAATATGCAAATTTCACCCCTTTTGGATTAAGGGGGTGTTTTAAAATACGTATGCACTTACGCATGTGCTACCTATGAGTGAAATCCAAATGGGGTGGACATGTGGGCCTCTGCGGCCCATTGGACACTCACACCGACCATAAGGGCTTGTGTGGATTTCACTGATTTGGGGAAACTGGCCTCAAAACGCATGAAACAGGCTCATTGGTACAAGGACCCTCATGGGACCGGTGGGGGATATGGGAAAATACAGGCAGATGGGCTTGTATGGGCATAAATGGGCCCAAGGTTTATTTGGGACATACTGGGCCAGACAGGCTGGCCCGCCAAAGTGTGTTTGTCTCAGGTTTGGGGCTTGGGGAGGCCCCCCATGTTGCAGCCCCCTTGGGGCTGTTGCCCAAGCTGCGGCCTTCTTGGGACCACTTGTATCCCTTGGTTTGGCCCACCCAGGGATTTTGTGGCGGCCAAGGGATCCTGAATGGTGCAACGCCATGCGGGCCCGGCAAATTGCAAATGGTGGCCACCGCCGCGGGAGCGAGGGTCAGCAGCCCCAGCTCCCTCCCCCTCTCCTCGTGTCAGCTCTCTGATACCAGGAACCTTGCAGTCCTTTAGCTACAGAGAGTGATAAAAAATGCTGGAATGATAATAATAATTATTATCCAATAATAAACAATTAGAAGCTCAAATAAATGATATAATAAGAGCAGTTGCAAGGTTTAAATGGTTTTTTAATAAATGGTTTTCAATATAATATAAAAGAGGGGCCACAGTATTATACTAAAGGGGATCTTTACAGACTAGCAACCTCTCTTCAAGGGGACTCCTTAGGCATTTTAAGAACCTTGGAATAAAGATTGGTGACTTAGAAAGGACTTATTCCACTAATGGCCGGGATTAACAGCACAAAAGGCCAATACAGGAAGGGTAACACTCACTCTGAGCACTTTACCACAAGAATCCTGGAATAATTTGAAGGGTTTCAGAGCAGATGGGGTAGATTGCTTGACTAAACTTCAAAGGTTGATTGGTTAATAAAGGTAAATAATACTACTAGAGACTAACTCATAAATCACTTGCTTATCTTCATATAAGCACTTGATCAACAATGACACGGTTTCTGATAGATAATAAATAATTCCTGGTAAACTGATGATGGAATAATGGATCCAAAGAGGTCTGTATAAATAACTTTTTGGGGTGATTTTGAGCTTCTCAGGTCACTTACAGAGGGTCCTGCTCGTGGTTTGAGGCTGAAAAGCCAGTCAGGGCAAGAATGGCACGTCCACTTGGTGCTGTCAATCATCAGTCCTTAGATCTGCTGGATTTCTTTACTATTTTAGCCACAGGATCTGTTAATCCGTAATGGCATAAATTTGATCATTCTTTACTCATCCTTCATTTGTCATATTGCTATTGCTTCAAAGAGGGAAGATGTGAATTTTTACTGATTTTCCATCATTTGCTGATCATGTAGGTAATTTTCAATAAATTGTATGACCACTCCTTGTAGTGAATTTTGTGGTCTTCAATGATCAGAGTCAGTGATTTACATACTAATCCTTGATCTTTGATTTATTATTAAAAAATATTCTAAACTTAATTTTTATTAATTATATTTAAGTTTTGATATTATTAGACAATAACTAATGCATATGTCAACTTGTTAGATATGCTAGGCAACTCTAACTACGTTGTAGCTCTTCTGAGCGGTACCTGGTTGTCAGATTAGTCACAACATATCCAGACGCAGGGATCAGTTAGTACAGATGCGCCTGGGGTAGGATCTGTTAGAGTTTGATTTTTCATTTATGTGACTTTCACTGCAGTTTAAAGTACTATTTATTGGATTGATTTGATTTATATTATTGTTGTTATTGAAGTATTAAAATAATGGTTAAAATATAACTAGGCTGTTTTCTTAGTAGTGATTGTCAGACTGTCCAAGCATTACATTTCACTTACCATGTCACTTAAACTGCTTATGTTAATTTTGCCTTATTCATTTTTTACTCAACCACTTGTTGGCCAATCATGTATTTAGTCTATTTAAACCATGGTGCTCTCAAGTGGAATTCAAGCATCTGTTCAGCCAACACATCAACTGGAGTGTCCGTTTCCTCCTGTCCTCAGGTCCGTTACGCTTGACGTTATAAGCTCCTTTCACTCATTCTTTAATCCTTTCTTCTCACTAGAGCTCAAGCTCTTTTTATTTTTTACAGGATCCGCTGCGTGCATGGCAGAATTAGCTGCGCGCGGGTCTCTAGTACGTGGGAATCTGCTACTATGAGTACGTAGTGATATGTAATGATGCGGGGCTGCGCGCGGGAATTGTGACATAACACATTTCTGCGTGTAACTCTTAAAATATACACAACACCTCAATTCTGAGTGAATTTGAGGTGTAAACGCTATACGTGACAACACGTGTGATATATTAGAATGGCCAAAAGGTGCCATACTGGTGTGGTAATTTTTAGTACTTTTCTTTTTAATTATTTTAAAAATGTAAGGACTTGGAATTCAAGGGTGGGGTCAGTGAGTGACCCAACCTAATTTTGGGTGAGGAATCCATTTCTGTAAAAATATATATGGATTTTTCACTCCTTCTTTTGTTAATT
This sequence comes from Puccinia polysora, assembly GCA_025617555.3. NCBI lineage: Eukaryota > Fungi > Basidiomycota > Pucciniomycetes > Pucciniales > Pucciniaceae > Puccinia > Puccinia polysora. Next base: position 38,965,224 of record CM062634.1, read on the forward strand.
GAGATATTCTTATTTTTCATAGTTTTTTGTTGCTATTGACAGGTTTCTCTGTACATAGTAGCAAGCTGACACCTTGCTTGCCATTGCAAGGGGTAGGGGGTGGCTGGCTGGGTTGAACCAGCCAGCGAGCAACTGCAACAAGGCGGTCAGTCAGGGCAGGGGGGATTTCATCACCCCCTTGCCCAGGGGATGATGATGCTGGCCGCAGAGGGAGTGACTGGCGGTGGGGGGAGAATTGATCACCCTCCCACCAGCAAAGGGAGAGGGGCGCTCTCCCCCCACTTTACCAAGGGGAGGAGTGATGGGCTGAGGGGATCAGACCCACCCAGACCACTATCCTTGACAACACCCTGGGGGTATCAACCCTCAGGGCCCCCTGGTGAGGGGATTTGACCGCCCCCACCAGGGATTTGAGAGAAAGAGGGGGGGGCGGCATGTCTGCGGGTTACACCCCCCCCAAGTGAGGTTGAGACCGGAACCAGGTGAGTCCTGGGCCCCACCGGGCCCATATGTGGGGCCAGGAACTGGCTGCATGATGCAACCAGCCCATAAGTAAGGAAATAAGAGTAACTGGGCTGGTTGTAACGGACAACCAGCCTGGTTATTCAACAGCAAAGGGGCTGGTTCAGCCCCATAACAGTGGAAATACCCGAATGGACCGGAGTAGGCTGGTTTTAAGGTTACAGGAACTGATGCCAGGTGGGATGATCAAGCCCAAACCAAGTAACAAGGCCTGTAGAGCCTTTAGAGGTCTTTTGGGGTGGAAAAGTTGCCTCTTGGCTTGTTTTATCATGGGCTCACAAGAGGCCAATCTTTTGTACTTAAACAGCTCTTCTCCCTGCTGTTTTCCATCATTTATTCATCATCCCATTGAATTCAGAACTGATATCATCCAACGTATTGCCCCATTCTGAGAGCCCATTAGCAATTATTGACACAAGGTGTCCAGAATTTCTTTTGCTTTAAATACTGCTCATTTTCCTAACCTAATTGATGGCCATAATTATATCAGTACGTCCTCCCAATTGTGTACCATCAGGGGCTCCTACTACTTTCATTTTGGAAACTCTACCCTGTGCAACATTTGTGAGCAGTGCGTCATCTCTTGGATCCTCTTTTATGAAAAAGGAACCTTTCAAGGATGTTGGGGAAAATTGAACTTGGAAGATGTTGGAAATTTGTCTCAGCTTTTGTATTCAGGTCTTGCTGATCATGTTAAGTAAAGGAAGATGCAGAGAGATCACAGGCGTAAACTGTGACAGGCCCAAGGCTCCTGCGGGTGGTTCAATGCTACCACGGGGGTCCAACCAAATAGTCCCACCAATTCTTGTTCTTCTCTTTTCAAATTGTTATTTCTTGTTTTTCTTTTATTCTTCATTCTCTCTTGCTGTCTCCTGATCATACTCAAGTTGACCATACGCCCGTCAACCTAAGCTTGACCGTATATTCATCAACACAATCATCCCAACCATAGATTACTCAACTCTTGTATCAACCTCGATCATTGACTCATCAACTCACTCAATTGACCACATACTGTCACTTAGAGACTCAACATTCAATAGAACAAAATCATCTTTTTACTTGGTGACATTTTCTCTAATTGAAGATCATCAGGAAATCTTCTGCTCACTGGTTGTCTTTTATCTCTATTCAGCTCTGTCATATAATTCTCTCACGCACTCATATAGCCATAGGCTACTTGGGCAACTTCCTCACTGTGTTGGTTTTTCCCAAAGTGGATCTTGTCTCTACCAGTTGTTTCTGATATCCCATTCATCCATTATGTTTTACAGCTTGCTGCTTCAATTCAACTATCAAGCAAAGTTATACGGTTAAAAGCTAAATTCTCCTCAATCAGCAAGGCATAGGACTATGGCTACAGGATTGGGATTCTCAACTGACTCTTTCCGTCAAGCCATGCTCAAGACAGCTCTTGAGACGACACCACTCCTGACCAAAGAGAATTATGGGATATGCAAAGACAAAATGATGGCCTTGCTCAAACTCAGAGGTGTATTGGAAACGCTAGAATCAACCTCAGAATCTCTCTCCAATCAAGATAATGAAAAAATTCAACTCCTATTCATTTCCAAGGTCGACACCATCACGCATAATAATGTAATCAGAGCGGTCAACATCAATTCAGCCAAAGACATCTGGAAAGCAATCAAGGAGCAATTCTTGTCCTCTCAAGCTTCCAATTGAGCAACGATCTTCAAAATTTTCTACACCTGACGTTTAAAGAAGATGAAATTTGAACTTCGTGACTAACATCAAAAAATCCATTAAAAAGATGATTGATATAGGTATAGATTTAACAAACAACATTCTAGCGTACCTAACCATGTTCAAGTCCCCATCAAACCTTCAGGATCTGAAAGGCCAGCTCATGCATTCCAACAAACAGATCTCTGTGGACTTTGTGTGCAATCACCTTGTGCAATATCATAACAAGGTTAAAGCTGAAACCGCAGGAAAAGGAACATCACGAGAAACTGCCAAAACAGCCTTGAACACCATGAGGACCAAGACAAAGAACGCCCTATCCAGCCGATTTATCAAGTGTTATCATAACCCAAGGCAAGACAGAAACCACTCAGAATCTGAATGCTTCCATCTCAATCCAGAAAAGGCTCCCAAGTGGTGGAGGGAAAGTCAGATCAAATGGAAAGAGAAGCAAAAGAAGAACCAAGATTCTGCACACTTTCATGAATTTTTTACAAGATGGATAGACTCCAAAGTTGGCGCAATGAAAAATTCTGATAAACAGTGGTGCGACCTCTCACATCTTCAATGATAAAAGGTTCTTCAGCACTCTGAATGACTACTTGGGAGAACGCAGAACTACGGGGAAGGCTGGAGCGAACCTACCCATTCTGGGACTAGGGACGGTGAGACTGGAATGGAAAAATCAAACAATCAAGCTGTTCAATTGTCTTTTTGTTCCAGATATTGTAGTCAATCTGATAATTCCGGGAAAACTTCTCGACCAAGGATGCGTCTTAAAGGCCAAAGAGGATTATTTTGAGTTAAGCCAGAATGGTAAAAAGGTTTGTCAAGGATCTGTCTCCAACAACCTATTTGTTCTTGATATCCCGCGCAAAATCAGAAATGACAAGTGTTACTGGGTTAACCATGAAGGCCCTAGGACCCTGAAGGATTTACATCTGTCTTACGGTCATGCCTCGCTCGGCCAAATAGCCAAGATCAAGGGAATCCAGTATAGACCCGCAGAGAAGAAAGAATTTCAATGCAAGGATTTTTTAGTTTGTAAAATCACTACGAGTCCGTTCAAATCAACCTCCACATTGGCTTCTAAGCCCTTTGAGAGGATAAATCTTGACATTATTTGTCCAATCACACTGGAATTGCACAGACATGAAAGGTACATTCTAACTGTCGTAGAAAACTACTCAGGTTACATCTCAGGGATCCCTCTGCATGGAAAGGACAACGTTGCCCCAATACTGATCAAAGTTATAGAAAAACAGAAAAATGTCTGTGGGTATTACCCCACCTCAGTTTGCTTGGACGGGGGATCTGAATTTGTCAAAACCAGGTTAGTAAAGTATTTCAAAGAGAAATACATCAACCAGTTAGTAACTGAACCGCATCACCCCAAACATAACGGCAGGGCTGAAAGGGCCAATTGGACAATCATTGAAAGTGTGAGGTCCTCTCTCAGCTCTGGCCACTTACCTTGAAAGTACTGGTCAGAAGTACTTAAAATACCCTCTAGCTATCTTCAACCTATTGGAATCTCTGCTGTCATACTGAATCAAAAGAGGGTGAAAGGAGCAAAATTCAAACCAAAGGGAAGAGAAGGAAAACTTGTTGGCTACAATCCCGAATTCCTCTCCTATTGAATCCTCATGCCTAATGGGATGATTCTCCAATCCAAGCATGTTTGGTTCCTCAAACACTCAGTGGATGAATTAGGAATAAAATCAACCATGGATCTTGGCCTCACCACTGAGGAAGTAACAAATGAATGCCCATTGATAACGGAAGTGGAGAACATTCCAGGTTGAATGAACTATTGTGATCCACCAGCTGAAATGATATTGTCTGATGAGGGAGTGTCAAGTGTCTCCGAGTCAAAGACCACATCTGAGGAAGAACGTGATGAATCACCCAGTCAAGCAACTGAATCGTGTGAAGGACCCCAACCATCAGAATCTGTCAAGACACCAATCCAAAGGAATCTCCGCAATCAATTGTCCATCAAACCACCTCAACAATATGGATTTCACCACTACTTTGAGCCAAAGACGTTCGACCAAGCTAGAAAATGTGCGGAAAGTCCAAAATGGGGTGGTGCGTTAAAAAAAGAAATGGACCAGTGTGAACTATTCAAGGTATGGGAAGACTATGAGGGAGAGGAACCATTGAACACACTTGATACTACCTGGATATTCAAAATCAAGGACAACTCACCTGACAAATCCATCATTCACAAGGCTTGGATCTACGTCAAAGGGTTCAATCAAGTTCATGGTTTAGACTTTGAAGAAACATTTGCGCCGAACGGCAAAATAGCATCTTTAAGAAAAATTCTACTATTTGCTTTGAAGAATCAACTCAATATCAGACAGTACAATGTCAAGGCTGCCTTCCTTCACGCTCCCATAGATGAAGAAGTGTTGATCTTTGAGATTTACTTATCAAGAACTAAGAACCAGCAAAGCTGGAAAACGCAGGATAGGTAAGAAAACATTAGAAGACAGAAGATCAATAAAGGGAAGAGGATCCTACAGGTCTGATCTATTGTACAAGTTGAGTTAAGAAGCATGAATGAGGAGACGTCTTCAAGATAGATAGAATGGGTCGGGCAAAAGCTGGTGTTTGAGGAACTGAGAGTTAGTTGACCCGGATGATCTTTTGGGAAGTTCAAGATCTTACCAGGCAGAGATTGGTAGCAGATCAGTCTTGATGTGGCGAGTTGTGTCAATGTCAATTTTTGATAGAATTTAAATAAAGAATAGAAGAAATGGAACAAGATAAAGAATAGAAGAAAAAAATGAAATAAATGATATGAGAGAGAATAGAAATAGGCAAAAAGAAAATAGAGACGGGTTTGATTTGATCTTGATGAATTTGGTTGTTGTTTTGTATTGAGGTGTTGAGATTCATTTGTGATTTGTTTTTATTGAGAATGAGGAGGAAGTTGCTCCGCCCCGACCAATGGGGAAGAGGGGAGGCGCGGAAAGAGGTAAGTCAGGGGACCGTTGGGGTTGCGCGGAGCTTTGAGTGAGAGCGCTGTAGAAAAAGTAGAGAGAGAAGTGTCACGGAAGTGCTTCATATCTTAACACCCCTCGTGGCTGGTTAAAGGAGAAGTTGAGTGGCGGTCACTGTTGACTCCGCAGAATATCTTTTTGCAAAGAGATTTGAGTATTTGGACTGAGGTTGCTTTGGTTAGGGAATCCACCATCATTTTGTCTGAAGCAATTAGCCATAGTTTGTATTTCTCGAGCAAAAGATCTTCTCTTAAGCCTTTAGTTTTGATATCTATATGCCAAGATTTTGAGTGAGACCCAAAATTCTTTATTTTATCTTTGAGCCCCTTATTGTCTATGTAGATTGCGGGTTTAACTGAGGTGATAGAGGAGATCTTGCCAACTAGATGGCAAATCCACTTCAATTCTAAGTAACAGTCCAGCATAGCATTCAGTTTGGACTTGGTGGACAAGTAGGTTATGTTTTGTTTTCTTGAAGAGTTCCAGATCACGGGGCTTCTGTAGTGAAAAATGATATAACCCATCTGAGACTTGCAAAACACAGGGTTGTTGGCCCAATTTGCATCACTAAAGCCGGAGATAATCTCCTGATTGGGGTTGTATTGGAGGACCAGCTTGAGATTTCTCGTTGTCTTGAGATACTTCCAAACCTTCCGGACCTCTCTCCAGTGCGGAGGCCCGGCTTGGCGTTAAACCTTGCTAGGCTAGATACGGCAAAGGAGATTTCCAGTTGAGTGTATTGAGAGATGTGATTCAAGAGGCCAATTGAGGATTGGTAATTGATGTTGAGCTGGAAAAATTTGGCATGATCTGAACAACGGTCTTCCTTTTCTTTGGCCTAGTCCAAGTCAGAGTATCCTGACGTGTGGATGGAGGAATCACCAAGGGTGAGACAATGGTTGCGAGTGCTGTGTAGGTAGCAAAGAATACAGAGGGTGGTGTTCCAGTGATTAAGGGAGGGATTCTGAAGGAATTGGGAGAGTTTGTTGACCTCAAAGGCCACATTGGGACAGGTGCACTGAGATATCCACAGAAGGGACCCTATGAGCTGGTTGTTCTGGGGGGGAGCTGGAGGTGAGTTGGTTGCATGCTGAAGGAGGTCCTTGAAGCGGGAATCTGTGGGGGTGCAAACAGTGGAAGAGTCGCCAGGGAGGAAGGATTCAATGACAGAGGAGATGTAGTGGCTCTGAGAGATCAAAAAAACCTTACTACCTAGGTCATGGACAACAGTGGTGGAAAGGAAGAGAGAGAGTTCCTCATCAGAGCCAACCTTGAATCATTTTCTGGTGGAACTGATGAAGGAGGAGACATTGCAATTTGCCCCAAAAATGGCAAGGTCATCCAAGTGAGTGGTAACAGCCCCAATTAGATCACCGTTGGACAGCTTATAGTAGAGAAAGGGGTCTTACAACAAACAGGAGAGAACCAGATGATAAGATTGCGACAAGATAGCTTAGAACTGAAAACCAACAGGCTGCAAACAAGAGTTAGGAGGTTGAATAACTTGAACAAAGATAAGAGAGAAGAAAAGGAATGTGAAGAGACAAACATCTCAGTAGTGGTTTTGAAGAGTAAATGAGAGAAGGACCCAGAGCGGCGTGAAGTTGATAGAGAGAGGAGACGCAGAAGAGCAGCTGGAGGCAAAACACTAGATAGTCAGACCTGTTGGGCCGAGGAGGTCTTGAGGATCATATTCTTACCAGGCACAGACTCTAAGATGAGTAATCGGTTTGATGGTGAGTTGAAGGAGGTTGAATTGGATTGAAGAGGACAGAAGTTTGCCGGAGAGAGGATGGTTTGGAGATGATTTGAGAGGAACAAGATGAGGAAAGAAGATTGAGAACAAAGAAAGAGAAGAAAGGATGTAAAAAAGACAAATTGACAATAAAGACAACGAGAGATGTGGTTGACCCAAGAAGTAGAAGAGAAGAAGTGCCAAGCCCCTGCAAGAGGCCAGGTCCTGAGTTAAGAGGGGTGAGGAGGTCACCCAAGTTTCACAGGAGAGATCACCGGGGAACCCGTCTCATCTGGCGCTACCTTAACCGTAGTACCCAGGTATCAGAAAATACTTAACACCCCACATGGCTGGTGAGGAGATGATCCAAAAATCAGATGTTTGAGGGGACAAAGATTTTCTTTTGAAGGAGTTCCAAGGAACTTGTTGAAGAGGCCTTTTTGAGAGAGTCAGCGACCATTAGTTGAATTTGGATCAGATTGAGACTAAATTTGCCGTTTGCAAAATCTTTGCACAACCCTTTTGTTTTGATATCTATATGTCTAGACTTTGAGTGAGACCCAAACCTTTTAATCTTTTCGTCCAAGCCTTTGTTTTCAATGTGTAAGATAGGCTTAGCTTCAGATGTTTGGTATATTTTGCTGATAGGGTGCTTGATCCACTTAAGCTCAAGGTAACAGTCTAGTAGAGCATTTAATTCAGATTTTGTAGTGGAGTACATAATGTTCCTTTTTCGAGTGGAGTTCCAGATGATTGGACTTCCGTGATGAAGAATGATGTATCCTGTTTTCAACTTGCGGAAAATTGGGTCATCTGCCCAAGTGGCATCACTGAAGCTTGAGAGAGGTTCTTGATTGGGATTGTAGCTGATGAAAAGTTTGAAGTGCTTAGTTGTTTTGAGATATTTCCACACCTTCCTGAATTATCTCCAGTGATTCATCCCTGGCTTGGCATTGAACCTAGCCAGGCGTGACACAGAGAAATAAATTTCCGGACAAGTCTATTGGGCTAGATGATTAAGGAGTCAGGTGGCCAATCAATAATTGATGTTCAATTGTCGGAATTCATTGTGATCTGCGTCAGATGCAGGCTCAAGGTTCAAATTTTGAGTGAATGGAGAATATACGTCCTTACAGGATTTAAGAACTAGTTCTTCCAAGCCGCAAGCAATTTGATTGGGTTGACTCAGGAGAATTTTGTTGTCCTTGAGTTCCATGAGCATTCCAAGAATGGTGTTGGAGGATGGCACAACAAGTTCTTGAATTGGTCGAGAAAGTTGTTTTTGAAGACTTGAGAATTTCCAACGTGAATCAAGTTGTCGACGTGGAAATAAATGATTTCCTTTGTCATGGAATTGAGATATAGGCAGGGATTGCTAGTAGATTCTTGATAGCCCTGGGATTTGATCCACAAAGTCAGGGTTTTGTACCAATTTTTTGGGGATTGTTTCAATCCGTAAATAGATTTCTTGAGCTTTAGGTATGGAGACTTTCTGTCAGACCCTTCTGGGGTTTTTATGATGACCGTTTCTTTAAGAGGAGCGTGCAAGAATGCGCCTTTGACGTCGAACTGAGTCACTTTCATTTCATGTTTTAAAATGTATGTGAGGGAAACTCGCAGTGATCCTAATTTGCCCGTTGGGGCCCAGTTTTCATTGTAATCAATCCCTAGGACTTGATTAAATCCCTGGACGCAGATTCAAGCCTTGTACTTGACCGGATTGCCATGACAGTTTTGTTTTACTTTGAAGACCCACGTTGTATTAAGAATGTTGTCCGGACTTCCATGGTATTCTTCCAAAACGTCCTGGAGTTCTATGGAGTTCAATTCATCATCAGCTGCCTTCTTCCATTTTGGCCACTCAGAGCAATTTTCAGCAGCTTTGTAGGAAGGGGGCTTGTAGTAATGGTGGAAACCATATCTTTGAGGCTTCCGCGTTTCGTGCTTGGGCCTTTGAGAGATAGATGGAATAGATGACTCTGAAGTTTGAGAAGATATGAGAGGAGGATCAGGGGAGGATGATGCCACCAAATTCTTGTCTTCCTGGTCCAATTTAGATTCTGAGGTTTTGTCCTGAGGTTCTTGTGTGGTGTATTTTTTTTCAATGGAAGAGAAATCTGATTCTATGGAATCCGTGCTTGTTTGAATGAATAGATTGGTCCCGGGTGGTTCAAAGAATGGAAATTTGTGGAGAGAATCTTTAAGGAACTGGACGTGTTTGGTTTCAACAACGCCGCCCGATTGTCACAAGGGCTGCTGACATGCAAGCAGGGCTTGGCACAGAGGGGTCTCTACCCACAGTAGGGTTGGGGGCAAGGTTACTGAAGGAGGCTAACAGGAGTAGAGGAGGATTGGGTTTAATGGTGCTGAATGACACTTGCTGGGAAAGATCTCCTAGCAAGAATTAGTAAACTGATTTCTTGGGGGAAGCATCAGGAAGAGGAAAGAGGAGGCTTATTAAATAGACAAGAGTTTGGAACTAAAACAGAGGTACAAGTGATTGGGGCTCAGACTACACACATGATGTCATGGGAACAGTCTAAGTAACAGAGAGGGCTGATCAGGGATGCTACTACATTAGGTTAGGCTGCTTCTACATTGGGACAAGGTTCCAGGTCTGAGCTGTCTAAGTTGGGAGACTACAGTTGAAGGATGTACAGTGTTCATGGGAGTCATGACACTATGTACTAAGTAGAGAGAGTATGTAATACAATCTGCAGGAGGATGTACATAAAGATTCCCAAAGGATAAACCACACAAGGAGGTATGGGTTAGACAGAGAGATAACCCAAAGAGGTATGGGTTAGACAGAGAGGTAACCCAAAGAGGTATGGGTTAGACAGAGAGGTAGAGTAGAGCCTGGGAGATTGAGTATGTGCAAGCCTATGGAGTCTGTCTGTGTATAGTATGAGGTTAGACTATATGTAGATATGTACTGCATGAAGATCCTGAGGTATATAGTTACTGGAGACATGTTGATGTAAGTCTCCTGAGCCCTGAGGTTGAAGTTCCTAAGAAAGTAGATCAGGCCTGAGGGTAAGACTGAGGTTAGACTGAGTTTGGTGTCAGTATGACAGTACCCCCTGGTGAAGAAGAGGGCATCTCCTGATGACCATAAAAGGAGAGGTTGAAGAGGCCATCCAGGTTGTCCTTCAGCCATGTCTAACTTGAGTTTTCCTTCCCCTTACCCACAACCATCACCACCATCCACCCCATTACCACCTTTATCTCCTTACACCAGATCACCTACACCAACCTATCTAATGGAGAAGACCAACAATTATAATCCAGTCCAGCAATACTACCAAAGTTGTGATAGGTGCGTCAAGCTTGGAAGAATCTGCACCACCAGTATCAAGCACAATTCTGCCAAATGTGAAAGTTGTAGGCAGTATGGAAGAATGTGTGATATGGATAAGCAAGGCAGAAAGGCCCTGGGGCCAACCTTATGGGTCCTGGAGAAGAGTCAACCTTTTGAAGTAAAAGAGGCTCCAGATGATGATGCCATGACCTTGGGTTACTCATCCAGACTTGATGAATCTTCAGGTAAGTGCTTCTGGATTTAGTATTGGAGGTGCTGGAGTGCTGATAAAGGTTTGCAATAGTCCGTTTGATGCAGGAGAGATTGAAGAAAACGCAAGAAAAGAGGGAGGCAATGCGTCAAACCGGTAATTTGGCCATAGATGGTACGTCGAGGCATCCGCAGGAGGAGTGCGGTGAGGCATTCATACAATGGGAAACCCCTCACGTAGATTTGGACGAGGAGGTGGACAAGGTCCCCCCAAAAAGGTACAAAACAAAGGCATTTTGGAATCCGTCAAACCCCTTGAAGGAAGTTTTCAAAGCGTTGAAGGGTTTGTTCGAAGTGTCAAAGGGATTTGTCGAAGCGTCAAAGGGGTTTGTCGAACCGTCGAAGCGTCAAAACAAATAGTCAAAGCGTCAAACGTTGAAGCGTCAAAGCTCACCGTTGAAGCGTCCAAGCAAATCGTCAAAGCGTCAAAGCCCACCGTCAAAGCGTCCAAGCCCACCGTCGAAACGTCAAAGCAAAACGTCAAAGCGCCAAAGCGGATTATTGAAGCAGGGATGATGATGAAGACGCCAAAGAGAGTTTGGAGATGGAATTAAGTGATATGGAGGAAGATAGAGGAACCACCAAAGAGGTTGTTAAAGGAAAAGGAAGAGAGATCATCATTGAATCAGCGGGCAGATCAGATGACTCTTTGGAGTTAGAAGATTTGAGGAACAAGATGAAGAATTTGGAGGTAAAGATGAAGGTGGTGGAAGACAGAAGGAATAGAAGGAAAGGAATTGAAAGAAGAGGTCAAACTGAGGTCTGGTTGGAGGAATTGGGTGGAAAGGTTATTGGAGATGATGGAAGGAAGAAGATTCAGAGAAGATTCTGTTTTAAATGAAGATCAAGTTAATCAATCTTTGGAGATTTATAGTAGGAATTCTAGAATTTTAAATTCAAATTTTCAGGAAGGTTTAAAGAAGGGTTGGGGTAGTGAGATAAGAAAAGAGAAGTCTTGTTTTTTAGAAGCTAGAAAGAAAAAAGTTTTAGAGATAAAGAAAAGACTAGCTGATATCTTGGCTTAAGCTGGGCATACTTTTGAAGTAGGGACTACTATAAGGGGGCCAAATTCTTATCAAGTTGCCAAGTTAAAATTAGTAAATACTTGGATGTCTAGAGTAAAATAGTTGGAAGAATTGATGTGTGAAGCTATCTAAAAAGTTGTTTATATAAAATTTGTTTTATTTTATTATTATTTTATTTTATTATATTTTTTTATTTATATTTTCTTAGAGGGGGGTAATTGATCTTTTCTTTTTTTTTTTGCTGAGGTTGAAGAAAGGGAAAAAGGAGAAAGAATCTTAATTTTTTTTTTATCATGTTATTGATATATATATATATATATATATATATATATTTGAAAAGGAGAGTAAGTTTTGTATTGTTTTTATTTTAAGGATAACTTTGGTTTTGAGGGATAAAGTGTATGGAAGTCTTGAAGTAAAGTAGGGCAGTTGGTAAGATTAGAGTGAGGTTCCCAAGTAGTGTGTTCCTTGTCATTCTGGAAGCCTTTCCATTCAACTAAGTAAAATAATTTCCCCCTCTTAAGTTTGGAATCCAATATCTGAGACACTTCCCATTGTTCTTCACCATCAATTTTGACTGTCTCAGTTGGTGGTTGGTACCTAGAGGATAGTGAGTTGTCCTGATATGGCTTGAGTAAGGAGGAGTGGAATACAGGGTGAATGGTGGACCATTGTTGAAGAAGTTGAAGCTTGAATGAACTTTTCCCAATCTGTTCTATAATCAAAAAGGGACCTAACCAACGCTCTGAGAGTTTATGAGTTGGAAAATTAGTTTTGATATTTTTAGAAGAGAGCCAAACTTTGTTTCCAACAGCAAATGAGGCAGGAAAGTCACTTCTTTTTAGGTCAGCATATCTTTTGTAGGTTTTAATTGCCTTTTCTAGTTCAATACCCAATAACTTTTGATTCTGGTGAATCTGGGTTATGTAGTGGCTGGCAGGTTGATCATCTACTACATGGAGACTTTCAAAGTTGGGATGTTGTCCATAGATGGTGAAAAAACGAGATTGCTCAGTAGAAGTGTGAGGGGAATTATTGTAAGCAAATTCAGCAAGGGGGATCCAGGTATCCCAGTTGTCTTGGTGATAACTGACATACATGCTAAGAAATTGTTCTAGGATCTGATTTACTCATTCCGTCGTACTGTCTGTTTCAGGGTGATAAGCTGTGGAAAGATTTCTTTTTATCTGTAATTTTTCACATACAATTTTCCAAAAGGAAGAAACAAATAAAGATCCTCTGTCACTGGCAATGTTAGTTGGGAGGCCATGTTTAGTAAAAACATGAGAAATTAGTAGGTTAGCCAACTCCACAGAGGAGATATCAGTTCTGGTTTTAATAAAGAGTGACATTTTTGAAAAACAATCAACCACCACAAGGATTGAGTCAAACCCATTGGATAGTGGTAGTTGTGAGATGAAGTCCATAGAGAGTGAAGCCCAGGGAGAATCTGGAATTGGAAAGGGTTGGAGGAGGCCAAACTTTTGGTGGTGACTGGCTTTGTTTCTGCTGCAAAGGTAGCAAGAAGAAACATAATCTTTGATAAAGGAATTCATATTTTCCCAATGGAAATCTCTTTTGACTAGATCAGCTGTTTTGTCTTTTCCAGGGTGGCCAGAGAGGGGAGAGTCATGTCTTTGTCAAAGTATTTCAAGTTGGAGTTGTTCATCCTCCTTGGGGATTGCTATTCTGTTTTGGAAAATAAGGAGTCCAGTGTCTGGGTCTATAAGGTAACTCTTTACTTGTTCCTTTTTATTTATTTTCTGAATAATCTTCTGGGTTGATTTGTTGGAGATCTGGGACTGAATTAAGGTTTCCAATTGTTTGTCAACCTGTTTTGAAGAGATAAAGAAAATTCTAGAAGGTTCAAAGTCAGTCTGTTTCAAGAGTTGTTTGACATTTGCTGGATTCTTTTCTGCATAGGGCATCCCCCCTTTGGGATAAAAATTGTCTTGACGTGACAAGACATCAGGCACTATCAATTGCTTTCCGGGTCTATAGACTATATTGAAGTCAAATTCAGACAGAAACTCAGCCCAACGGGCTTGGCGAAGAGTCAAGACTTTGGAGTTCATGAAATATTTAAGAGATAAGTGATCAGTGAGAACTTCAAAGGGAGAAGAAAGACTGAGGAGGTAAGCTCTCCAGATCTTGATGGCCCATACAATGGCCAGGAGTTCCTTATTGTGGATTTCATAGTTCAGTTCAGCACTAAACAATTTCCTGCTGTCAAAAGCAATTGGGTGTTTGGATCCATCAAGAGAGACTTGGGTGAGGACAGCCCCTAGGGCATAGTCACTGGCATCAGTCTCCAAAAATTTTTGTAAGGAAAAATCAAAATGTCTGAGTATAGGAGCTTTAGTAAAGGCTACCTTGAGGTCCTCAAACTGCTGCAGAGCCCCTGGGGATAAAGGAAAGATGGGGTCTGCTCCAGTTAGATCAGTGAGGAGGTGCACCTTTCTGGAATAGTTAATGATAAACCTGCGATAAAAATTAGAAAAACCCAAAAACTGTTGCAAGGCCTTTTTGTTTGTTGGTGGTGGCCAGTCCAAGATCTTTTGGACCTTGGAGTTGTCCATTTCAATGCAACTTCTGGAAATGACATATCCTAGATAGTCCACTGAGGAGGCATGAAATTCACACTTAGAAGCTTTTTCATATAAGTTGTTCTTCCAAAGTCTGTTCAAGACTTCACACACATGAGCTGTATGTTCTGTTAAGTTTTTGGAAAAAATAAGAATGTCATCAAGGTATACCACCACACAGATGGTCAGAAGGTCTGAAAAAATGTCATTAACAAGACATTGAAAAGAGGCAGGAGCATTGGTGAGTCCAAAAGGCATTACCAAATATTCAAAATTCCCAAACTGAGTTCTGAATGCTGTAAGATGTTCATCCCCTTCCTTAATTTGAAGGATATTATAAGCACCCCTGAGGTCAATTTTGGAAAAAATGGTAGAACCAGAAAAGACTGTTAATAAGTGAGTCATGGGAGGAATGGGATACCGGTTCTTTTGAGTCACAGCGTTGAGTTTGCAATAGTCAACACACAATTGCAAACCACCATCCTTCTTTCTTACAAAGAGGACAGGTGCTCCAGTGCTGTAAGTGCTGGGGCAAATGAAACCTTTCTCTATGTTTTCCGCTATATAGGCTTGTAGGGCCTCCTTCTCATGGTGACTAAGGGAGTAGATAGTCCCAACTGGAGGCATAGGGCCTTCCAGTTCAATATTATGGTCGTAAGCGCGATGACGAGGGAGTTTATCAGCTTTGACCTTGGAAAAAACATCTAAAAAGGTATGATAAGCATCAGGAACTCTCTCCATCACAGTTTCAATTTCATCAGTTTCCTCATCTTCATCCAAACCTTCTGCAGTAGCCTGCTTTGGGTCAGAGTCAGAAGTGGAAATAATCATACGCAAAACTTGAACGGATAGATCATTCTCCATATCCTCCAAGAATTTCAGAGAATTTCCAAAGAATATCCTGTTCACAGAAGTAGTTGTTGAACTCAAAGGGAAGTGTTGTGAGTGCATAGATTCTGAAAAGGGGACAGGAGCAGTGACCTGCAGGTTCACTGGCTGAAAGGAAGTAGTGGCCAAGGAGAGTTCAACGGAAGAGGAATAATCCAAAGTTGGTTGGTGTCTTGGGGTGATCAATCCCAGTTGCCAATTTACCTCTGGGTTCCAGAAATGGAGGTTCTTTGGGTGGAGTATCAACAACCAAGAAATCCCATTCTAAGTTGGGAAAAGAGGGCAAAGAGAATTTGAAGGAAACCTTATGGGTGATTTCCTGGGAAGGTGAGTCAGAAGGACTGAAGGTAAATAGGAAAATAGGAGTGGTCAGGGGTTTGAGTGATAGAGAAAACTTTAAAAGCATAGATTTTGAAATAACAGATTGAGTTGCTCCAGAGTCAACAAGTACACTGTAAGCCTGGTTATTGGTCAAGCAAACAAAACGTAAGTCTTTGGAAGGAGGGTTAGTGTCTTTTCTTTCCAAAGTTTGTACTCAAATATTAGGAGGGTGATGGTCAAGGAGTACCACATTCCCATCACCTAGTCTTTTCCCTTTTTTTGGCTTCATAGGATTGGGTTTCTGGCCAGGCTGAAAATCTGGATGTTTCCTGCAGAGGCTAATTTTGTGAGTTCCTCCACAGTGGTTACACAAACCCTCTCTTTCTCGTCTAGCTTTTTCTTCAGCCTTGAGGTGTCCATCCTCTCCTACATTTGGATTAGGGACATAGGTTGGAGTAGAATTAGTAGGGGTTGGCTTGGTCTTCCCCTTAAACCTACCTGTTTGGCTGGTCTGTTGAGATTCCTGAGGATTTGGAAGACTGGGTCCAGGTATTGAGGTCTGAGGGAGAGTGAAGGACTTCTCCCGGATCCTTTCATGGTAACAAGTGTCATACTTAAGAACAATATCCATTAGGTTTTGCAAGGTTTCTTGAGGTCCATCATAACCAGCTAGTTGGTCCAGTAATCTGGCTGGGAGACCCTTTTTAAAATGAAAGAAAAAGGCTTTATCACCCCACCCAGAGACCTTGGTCATAAGTGTCCTGAATTCAGTGATATAGTTAGTAGCATAACCACTGTCTTTCATCCTAAGGAGGGTTAACTCCTTCTCAGCACACTGGATTTCTAGGCAATCCCCAAAAAGGGTATGAAGCTGTTGAGTGAATAGAAGCCAGGAGTTAAGTATGAAGTCTGGCTCATGATTACCAATGTGAGCAAGATAGGGTTGGATCTATCGACTGGCATTTCCTGAAAGGTAAGAGACTGTAAAAAATACTTTCTTTTTGTCATTAGCAAAAACTCTCTCATCATTTGCAAAAATGAGTTCACAAGCTTGAAAAAAAGGTCTAAGCTTGGTTGGGTTAGTTCCATCAAATTTATCTGGGGCATTGATAGATGGAGATACAAAGTTAGCAGAGGGTCCATGGTCAGCAGGTTTAGAAAGTTGAGTCATTGCAGTGGTCATTTGCTGAGGAATGGCCAGCAGGGCAGGGTCAGTTGAAGGAGCCTGAGTGGTGGAAGGAAGGTTGGTGTGCGGGGAAGGTGAAGGGACTGCTGTTGCATTAGAAGTTTGACTAGGATTACCTTCTGGGGATGGTGAACCCAGGCCACTCAAGATTCTGGAATTGAATCCTGAGTCTTCATCCTCTTCATCTTCCTCACCTTCTCCTGGGATTGGGAACATGCTTGCATCATAGGCAGGAGAGTCCAAACCATGGTAAACTGGGCTTGTAAACTGACCTGTGATCCTTTGGAGGCTAGCATTGTCAGAAGAAGGAATAGTAGAAAGGGATACTTGGGGAATAGGTTCCAATAAGCCTGTATCCATAGGAGTGGAAGTGGTAGCCACTGGTGCAATCAGGTTAGAAAAGGTCCTACCTGTTCCACGAGATTAAGGGGTAGAATGGTCAGTAGGTTCAGTGGTACCTCTCCCCCTAGAGCTGTGGGTGACTGCTGGACTAGAAATGTGAGAAAAAAGAGCAAGTCGTGGGGGAATTCTTACTTCTAAGAATAATTAGTTACCCAAAAGTTGTTCTTCACCTTGGAGCAAGAATAAAATGATTAAAAAGGGATTTTTTCTTCCTCTGATTACCTTTATGGGACAGTCAAATATTGGCTACTATACCTTGTCTAAGTGTCTAAGTGTCGAAGTGTCAAAGTGTTGAAGTGTCAAAGTGTCAAAGTGTTGAAGTGTCGAAGCGTCAAAGTGTCAAAGTGTCAAAGCGTCAAAGCGTCGAAGTAAAACTTAGAGGGTGGAGAGCTGGAGCTCTGAGTAGGTTTGAAAGTAAGGTAAGGGAAGCAATGAAAATGGCCACAAATCAAATAGCCAAGTTCAAGGTGGGGACAGAAATAAAGCAAACAAAAATTACCACAACTCAATAGCAAAATTTGATGCTGTCTAAAAAGGGATAGGGATTGTGGTTGGTAAAGAAGGGGTTATTGGGGAAGAAATCAGTTTAATGTCACAAGGGCTGCTGACATGCAAGCAGGGCTTGGCACAGAGGGGTCTCTACCCACAGTAGGGTTGGGGGCAAGGTTACTGAAGGAGGCTAACAGGAGTAGAGGAGGATTGGGTTTAATGGTTCTGAATGACACTTGCTGGGAAAGATCTCCTAGTAAGAAGTAGTAAACTGATTTCTTGGGGGAAGAATCAGGAAGAGGAAAGAGGAGGCTTATTAAATAGACAAGAGGTTGGAACTACAACAGAGGTACAAGTGATTGGGGCTCAGACTACACACATGATGTCATGGGAACAGTCTAAGTAACAGAGAGGGCTGATCAGGGATGCTACTACATTAGGTTAGGCTGCTTCTACATTGGGACAAGGTTCCAGGTCTGAGCTGTCTAAGTTGGGAAATTAAAGTTGAAGGATGTACAGTGTTCATGGGAGTCATGACACTATGTAGTAAGTGGAGAGAGTATGTAATACAATCTGCAGGAGGATGTACATAAAGATTCCCAAAGGATAAACCACACAGAGGAGGTATGGGTTAGACAGAGAGATAACCCAAAGAGGTATGGGTTAGACAGAGAGGTAACCCAAAGAGGTATGGGTTAGACAGAGAGGTAGAGTAGAGCCTGGGAGATTGAGTATGTGCAAGCCTATGGAGTCTGTCTGTGTATAGTATGAGGTTAGACTATATGTAGATATGTACTGCATGAAGATCCTGAGGTATATAGTTACTGGAGACATGTTGATGTAAGTCTCCTGAGCCCTGAGGTTGAAGTTCCTAAGAAAGTAGATCAGGCCTGAGGGTAAGACTGAGGTTAGACTGAGTTTGGTGTCAGTATGACACCGATGAGCTGAGAATCAGATAAGAGTGAAACACAGGATTGAACCCAATCAGGACTCATTCCAGTCCTTTTTTGTTGAATTACCTTCCCTTCTGTAGGCGATTTGCAAGGTAAATGAGCAAAGATCCTACAGGTTTCAAGTAGTTAGCGGGTAATTTCTTGTTGAACATTAGTTCCCAGGGGGATAGGTCATTACCTTCCCTAGGGACTTGGTTGAGCATAAAGCAGCAACCTCTGACCACAATGTGCCAGTAGTTCTTGCTTAGCTTGGAGGATGAGAAAGTTGCACGTGCCAACTCAATAATTGTTTGTTTGGCTTGTTTGGCCCAACCGTTATGCTGAGAGTGGTAGGGTTGAGACGTCACAATTTTGATATTTTTTGCTTTGGTGAAGCTCTTCAGGGTGTCTTTTGTGAATTCTGTGCCCTTATCAGAGAAGATCTCCGCTGGATAATAGTTGAGTCATTTATGTTCTGTCTCAAGAATGCTGATGATGACGTCCGGGGTTTCTTCTTTAGTCGTAAGGGAGAAGGCTGAGAGGTAGCCTGTGCAGTTGTCCACGAGAGTTAGGATATATCTGTGGCCAGCTTTTGATTGCGGAGTGATTGGACCCATTAAATCTAAGTGAATTCTCTTGAGAGGCTTCGACAACGGCGTGGAAGTGGCTCAGAACGGAGCCCTCGTGATCTTGCTCTTCACGCAACCATCACACTGGAAGTTATTTAATTCATCTTTAGAGTATTGGTCTTTGAGAATCTTTTTGAGTGTTGAGATTGAGGTGTGTCCATACATCTTATGGATGTCAGAGAGTGATTGAGCTTGATTCAAGGAAGACGACAAGATCTGGTTTTCGAGATTGACCAATAGATTGTTTCCAGCATTCTTGGGTTTCTCAATAACAAATAGGCTGTCGCAGATCAGTCCTTTAAGTACCATCTGGCCAGCTCAAGTTATTCTGAACTGTTCTTGTTCTTGGAAGAGATTACATCCCTTTTTCGCCAGAAGACCAGGACTAATAAGGTTGACTACAATGTTGGGTACTTACATGCATTCTTCAAGAGTGATGACAGAATCCTTCCATTCCAGTCTAATAGTTCCTGTTCCTCGTATCTTGAGATTGGCTTCTAATTTGCCAGTTTTGATCTCATCCATCTCATCCTGTAAGTTAATAGAGCAAAATACTTTGGGTCGTTGAATATGTGAATGTTGGCGCCCAAGTGCAAGAGAAGATTAGGTGAGTTATTGGCATTGATCCAGAGTGTCAGTAACGCATGATAGTTAATTCTAGGGGTTTTCTTGATTTGGTTCTTCCATTCATTCTGTTGTTCTATCCACCAGGCTGGAGCAATCTGAGGGTGGAGGTGGAAACATGATGATTTGGGATGGGGAGCATTAGGGTCATGGAAGCCTTCCTTGCATCTAATGCAAGTCTTTTTCTCTCCTTGATCCGTCTTGTTTCTAGTGGTCACTAAAGTAATGTTGAGGTGGATTTTCCGGTTTTGAGTTGTGCCTTGCGCTCATTATTGTATTGGGTCAAGTGATTGAATACCGTCTCCACTGTCACTGATTTTTTGCCGTGCATAATCTGTTGCTTTAGGTTCTCTAGAGTGGGTGGAAACTTGAAGAGTATGAGATACGCCAAGATATCCTTTGTTAGATCTATTCCGACGACCGCCATGCGAGTAAGTGCTTTTCAAATATCCGTTATGAATCCTTCGAAGGCGTGTTTGTTAAATAGAGCATGGAGAAATTGGTTGAATATGCGGGCTCTGTTGGCCGTCTCGGATGAAGCAAAAATTTGTGTGATCTCGGTCCAGAGTAGCTTAGATGACGTAATGTTTGCAGCGTTGACAACGTTGGCGTGAGTCGTGCTATCAAGTTTAGATAGTATAATTGCCCTGATTTCTTGATCTTGCTTTGTGGGTAATTGGCCTGAATTTCGGTTATGGCGTCCTTGATGTCTTTGAGATTGAACAACATGATCATTTTATCCCGCCAGATGGAGTAGTTGTCGTTGTTGAGAGGAGGGATAGCATCAACAGAGGCCTTGAGCGCAACCTGATAGAAATAGTTGTTTGCTCCGGTTGGTTTGTTCATTCTTGGTAAGATGGAGTCGTCTTTCGGCTTTTAACCGTGATATGATTGCCACAAGATAGCTTAGAACTGAAAACCAACAGGATGCAAACAAGAGTTAGGAGGTTGAACAACTTGAACAAAGATAAGAGAGAAGAAAAGGAATGTGAAGAGACAAACAGCTTAGTTGTGGTTTTGAAGAGTAAATGAGAGAAGGACCCAGAGCAGCGTGAATTTGATAGAGAGAGGAGACGCAGAAGAGCAGCTGGAGGCGAAACACTAGATAGTCAGACCTGTTGGGCCGAGGAGGTCTTGAGGATCATATTCTTACCAGGCACAGACTCTAAGATGAGTAATTGGTTTGCTGGTGAGTTGAAGGAGGTTGAATCGGATTGAAGAGGACAGAAGTTCGCGGGAGAGAGGATGGTTTGGAGGTGGTTTGAGAGGAACGAGATGAGGAAAGAAGATTGAGAACAAAGAAAGAGAAGAAAGGATGTAGAAAAGAAAAATTGACAATAAAGACAACAAGAGATGTGGTAGACCCAAGAAGTAGAAGAGAAGAAGTACCAAGCCCCTGCAAGAGGCCAGGTCCTGAGTTAAGAGGGGTGAGGAGGTCACCCAAGTGTCACAGGAGAGATCACCGGGGAACCTGTCTCATCTGGCGCTACCTTAACCGTAGTACCCAGGTAACAGAAAATACTTAACACCAGAGAAAGGAGGTCTTAGTTCAGCTTGATGTTCCATTGTCAAAGGGATTGCTTGAGTCCCTATATTGCTCTGGTGACCTTGCAGACCCAATCAGGGTGGCGGGGATCCTCAAAGCCAGGAGTTTGGGCCATAAAGACGGGCTTTTTGAGGTTGACTTTCAAGAAGGCTGTTTTGAAATCCAACTGAAAACTGATCCATCCTTTGTGGCCCAGAATGCTGAGAAGAAGTTAAAGTTTCTTGAGTTGGAGGTTGGGGAAAAGACCTTGGAGAAATCCAGACTGCGGATTTGAGAAAATCCCATGGCGACAAGCCTGGCCTTTAGTTTGATGATTGAGCCATCCGGACTTCTCCTCAACTTGAAAACCCACTTGCTGCGGATAAACATACGGACATTTGGTGGCAGGACAAGTGTCCAAGTATTTATGCCCTGAAGAGAAGAAATTTATTCTTGAGCCAAGACAATCCAGCAAAGGAAATGAGGGGAGCAAAGGAGCTGTTTCCAGGTCTTAGGAGCGGTCAGGTTGTCCTTAACTGAGGCATGTCTGGCGAAATTTCCATAGCCCACCGGCAGGCAAGATGTACAAGAAGAACTGCGCGGGGAAGATGGCCTGGAGTGAGAGTGGAGACATGGCGGGGATGATTTGGGCCTTGGGGACAGGGAGATGGCAGGGCCAGGGTAGGGAGTTTCTGGAGAAGGTGGAGTAGTGTGGGGAGGAGTAAGGGTAAGAGGGGGGAGAAGAACGGAATTGTTGGATTGCGCGGGACTGGAGGATCAAAAGGGTTGAGTTATGGGTGCTGCTGGAGAAAGTGGTAAGGGGGGATGAGGAGGGAGAGAATTCATTAGGAGGAGTGGAGGGAGCCAGTTGATGGGGCCAGAAGGCGGGAGGAGAGGAGAGAAGAGTTGCGGAAGGGGACTGAGGTACAGGTGGGGGGTTTGGCAAGGTTTCACACCATGGAATCTCTACAGCAACAGGCTCCTGGGATGGTTTGTTGATGGAGTGTCATCCATAAGGGAAGGAGGATTCATCAAAAAGACAGTTGTAGGATTTGATGGCCTTCTTGGTGGTCAGTTCAAGGATGAGGAAACCCGCACAGTCTGTAAGATAGGAGAAGAGGATGGCAGGCCTGCCTTTCCGGTCTAGTTTTTTTTCAGTTTGCTTACGGGACCTTGTAAAAAAAAAGGAACCCAAATGGGTGTAGGTATTGGGGTTCAAAATCAGCCGCTTTGAGGATGGAGTTTGGTGAGACAAAGCCTTGGGAGGTCTTGCATAGATAGGAGTTGAAGTAGAAGAGGCAGTTCCAGAGGACATCTTCCCAGAAGGACTTTGGTAGGTTTGAGGCAAGCAGTGAGAAACGTATCATGTTTAAGATTGTTTGATTGAACCTCTTGGAAACACCATTCAGCTGCGGAGAGTGGGAAGGGCCAGGCTTGTGAAAGATTCCTTTTTTGGAAAGATAGTCTTGCATGGGTTGTTTCAGGTACTTTCCTCCATTATCAGATCTTATTGAGACAATTTTAGAGTCATATTTATTTTCAAAGAGGGAGATAAAGAGTTTGCTGGATTGGAAGATATTGGATTTAAGATGGATGGGGTAAGTAAATATGGCTTTTGAGCAGTCATAAATGAAGGTGACTAAATATCTATACCCTTCCCTGGAGTTGGTCTCAAATCTGCACACATCCGCGTGGATGAGTTCTCCCGGTTTGGATGATCAGTAGCTTAAGAAGGAATGGAAGGGCCGTCTTGTCATTTTTGACTGGATTCATGAAGTGAATTGCTGGAAATCTTTTTTGTTCCTTGGGTGTGGTATTATGCCATGTGATTTGAGATACTTTTGGAGGGATTTGAGATTCAAGTGAGTTAATCGAAAATTATAACCAAAGAAACTATTGTCAGAGGTTTGGATTATGCTTGAGTGGTTTGATTCTTTGCTGCTTACTTTTTCTTGTGACAGATATTAAAGTTTTCCTTTTTTGTAGCCAGTTTTCAGCGTTTTTTGATTTATGTTTGAAATATATTTGCCAAAAATGTTTAGCTGTCTTTGTGGAAGACCACCTTTTGTCCAGCGTTGCAGATACTTGAGATTGAAAGCAGTTGTTCATGGAGATCCGGGGAAAACAAGGCCTTCAGATTTCCAAAGGGGAAAGTAATTGTTCCTTTTTCAAGTGAAGAGATTGTTGATCCATCTTCTAGGTTGATGATGATATTATCAAGAGTTATGGTTTTGACTTGGTCATGGTATGGGGTCATTGAGATAGAACACCTGGAATCAAGATTGAAGTTGTTTTGTGCTTCATGAGCGGCATTTGTTGTACTTCATGCAGCTGATCCAGCATGGACTATGATCTGAATATTGGAGAAGTCATTGGAGTCAGAATTGGAGTCATTTTCTTTGGTTTTGCTCAGATTAGCATTTGCAGATCTTGACTTGTTTGTACCGGCTCAATTCTTGGATTTATTGTTGATTCTCTTCATCTGGTCCAGTACTTTGCGCACCTCTGTGCATCCCAAGAATGAGTGTCCTTCAATTTTACAGTGAGTGCAGAAATATGTCTTGGGATGTCTGGGTTTGGTGTTTTGATTAGGAGAGGAGATGGTTTTGTGTTTTGTAATTTGGTTGAATTCGCCATGGCGTCTTCATTTCTGGTTTGACAAAGGAGATTTTCTTGCTTCAGAGAAGTGATGATTTTGCAGATGGAACTGACTCTTCTTTCATCATTCTTAAGACACAGCTAAGCTAGTTGTTGGTTAAGGAGAGGGGTATGGGGTTGATTGGAGATTGTCAGCGGTAAGTGGATTTTCTGAAGTAATTAGTGAGGATAGTTTCTTGCCATATGACACACAGGTGGGTTGTCATTTTTTTGTTGTAGAGTTTGGTGAGGAGGAGTTTTTTTAACCAATAAATTCTTCCTCCGGATGAGCTATCTTTATGAGCATCTTGTAGAGCATTCCACATTCCTACTGCGCTTTCTTTGTGCTTGCGTTTTAAGACTCCAAACAGTGCTAAGCCGCAGGCAGTTCTGTGGAGGGGAAAGGTGGTGTTTAGGCTGTCCTCCTAAGAGTTACAACAATATTTAAATGTAACTGGAATCAAGATCCAGGAAATTGTAAATAAGGAATCAATTTAAGGGATGAATTTGGGAATATTTGGTAGCAATGGAAAACAACACTATCTGAGGCAAGATGGTGCAGGAAGAGACTTGAAAAAAATGAGTCAAATTTTTTTTCAGAATTCAATGGAACAAGGCAGTTGTAAGTAACAATTCCCACAAGCTAATAACTCTGGTCCTTGGTATAAGATTATTAAAGATCAACTCAATCTCAACCAAGCTCCAGGCTCTCAATGAAACTGCCCAACTCTCCAAAATAAAACGCTTGAATGGTACCAGATAATTTTGGGTGGCTGAAAAAAACAAAAGCAATTTGTTTGTGAAGCTCTAGAAGCAAAGCAATGACATTTTTGAACATCAATAACCCAACACTTCTCAAGAAACTCAAGAGTAGCGTGGCGGAATTCAACTATGAAGAATAAAGGGAGGTCTAACACTCCAGGTCTCAACATTAAAGAAACCTCTCAGTCAAACATGACTGGATCCAGAAGGATGATCAAGGGAGTATCAGACCAGTATGGTTGGAAAAAGTGAACAAGAGTGGTATAACACTCAAGAATTCCAGCAGACAGAATTCTCTTCAACCAGAAAGGTTATGGTTGGTGATAAGGATCAAGGTCACAGATGGAGGGATCAAAGATTTGAGTATGGAGGCTCAAAGGATCAAGGGTAAATCATAAGATATACCCAGGATAAGGATGAGGATTGATCACTGATAATAACCGGGGGGAAATATGCACACACTCCCATGGATGTTTGGAAAAAGGTAGGGGAGAGCCCCTCCCTTTATAGACAAGAGGCCTGTAGACTATTTACAAGAGATACTTACAAATGAGTGCAGATATTTTTTTTTAATTTGACCATGAGAAAACAAAAGAAACTGATGAAAAAAAAGAAACAAACAACAACTGAAAAAAATTGAAATAATGAAAACTCATGGATGAACAGGAATGGAAAGACATCAGCCCGTGCCAATGATGGGCGCAGGCAGGAGAGTAGCAGGTGAGGGGCCCGCGCAGACAGGCTGATGGGCCTGGGCAACTGCTGAGACCCATGCTGCCAACAGACAAGCCGCACAGGGGACTAGTGAGATAGGGGAAGAATGAGGGATGGATGAGTGGGGTGATGGACAACTGCTCAGTGTTGGATAGTTGATGGTGATGAAGACTATCCGCGTGATTGGTTGCGCACGGAGAATCAAGGCAATCATTTGGAGAGGTGAGTCAAGGGCACTGACCAACCAATTGAGAAAGATTGTAGGGCAGTGATGATGGTGGGAAAAGGGCATTGGTTGGAGCAACCGCCCAGATGAGGATGGAGGTGAGATAGTCAAACAACAATGACCAGGTTTGAAAGTGGTAGTCATACTTCCATGGAACATTGGCCATGATAGGACAATTGGTATACTTGCAGGCTGCAAAACTTTGACCAGAGTAAGCGTACGGGAATAGTTTTGGATCACCAGCAGCAACGGAGCTCCGGGGATGATCTGCAAGAGCGGAAACCTTGACGGATGAGGGATCAGGTGATGTGGATCATGATGGACATTGAGTTGGGATAGATTGGGTTGATGGATTGAAGATGCAACCAATTCTGAATTTGGGAGGGGTCTTGGTTATGATGATGGTGGATTGGTTTGAGATTAGTGATGGTCAATTGGTTGGTTGATGGACCAAGAAGGGAGAGATGGGTGGGATAGCAAGATTTGTCATTGCTTTGTGGAGACCAAATCGTTGATGATTGGTTCTGATTGCGATCCAATCCTGGATTGATTCACCACCAGCCAATTGAGGCCTTCAACTTATGAGGATCATCAATGATCAATAATCAGAATTGGAAATCCAGAAAATCAATGCTGATGCCAGCAAGGGTCAAGTCAAGCCAAGCCGGTTGTGCTTGCACACTTGGCAAAAAGGAACTGGAGGATGGGGAGTGGAGCAAGAGGGACTTGAACACTGGGCACAGGGGTCTGAAAACCTGAGAGATCCTCATAGACAACTAGGATAATGGAAGGCTGGGAACAGGGAACTAAAATAGGGAATCATTCCAGAAAAGATTTTTTTTTTCAGGATTTATTGATGGATAAGGGAATTTAAAAAAATAAAATTCAAAAATTTCCATTTTCCACAAGGTGTCCTGGATTGATCACCACAGCGTATGAGCTGGAAATTTGATGGATTAATGGATCTGGAGATGACTGAGCATATTGCAAGGTTGTCTCAAGACCATGCTTGTTGATTTGGTTTTTGTTTTTTGTTGCTGATAAGGTGCCCAACACCAGAAGGCCGGAAATGGATTCTGAGTATCATTGCCCAGTCTAGGTAGTTGGATTTGGATCCTAGGGCACTGAGGGGAATTATAAATGGGGTTTTGAGTACTTGATGGGATGAATTTATTTCTTCCATGATCTTTATGTTGACGGCACTAGGAGTGATGGATCCTTCTGAGGTAATGGGTGCTCTTATATTATTGAAATGACCATGGGCTCATAAACTGTTAGAGTCTGAGGATCTGCAGATGGTGAGAGCAGACAGAAGGGTGGATTTCATGTTACAGTGACAGGAAAACAGATGAAAGAAGAGTATGAAGGGACATGCAGATGAGAAAAGGAAATAAGACGGGAAATTATTTACCTGATGATACACAGATGGTGAGAGCAGACAGAAGGATGAGGAAAGAATCCTTCAGCCTGGCTTGACCTCTGTCCTCAGGTAGAATACAACTGGTTGAGTGTTTGTGACATGTATGTGCGCGCATGTGACATGGATGGTTGAGATGAGTGGGAGCATGCACATGACAGGTGGTTGAGAGTAGTGATAACTAAAAGACAGCAAATAAAGAAAAGCACATGGAGTAGGATGGAGAAGAGATGGAATGATGGGAAACAAAGAGGATAAATAAATAAAGGAAGAAATAAAGGCATGAGAAAGAAATGGAAAGAAACTTTGTTCCATTATTCCAACAAAAGGCCTTCTTTTGATTTACCAACTGTCAGTTTGCTACTATTGCAGAGCAAGCTGGAAAATTAACAAAAATAACATAAAAATAATAATAATACAATTAACCTAAGAAGGAGTATAAAAACCATAAATATTATTACAGAAATGGATTTTCCACCCAAAATTAGGTAGGCTCACTCACTGACCCCACCCTTGAAATCCAACTCCTTATATTTTTAAATAATTAAGGAAAGAAAGACCATAATACTACTGCTCCACTATTGAGTTTTTGGTCAATTAAATGTTTCACACACATTGTCACGTATAGGTTTCACACCTAATATTCAGTCAGAATTTAAGTTTTGTATATATTTTAGGAGTTACGGACGCAAATGTGTTTTGTCACAATTCCCGCATGCAGCCGCGGCAGCCAATGCACCCGCACACGGCTGAGATAAAGCCCTTTCACTCCGTCAAGGTTGTGTACGCAGACATGGGCCTCTGATAATTATGCAGCCGCGGCACTACGGGTTGACAGAGTGACAGGCAGCCTGAGAGGCTCAGGTACCGCGTAAACATGCTACAACCCACACGGGAACAACATACATATGTAATAAATGTTCCTGTGGATAGTAGATAGTCTAAAAATACATAATATTATATAAAAATACTTAAATAATCCTTATACATATTTTTTATTTAATATAATTCAAAGTACCAAGAATGTCAAAAATAAGACAATGAGAACTTCTAAAAATATATTAAAATACTTTAATATACTTTTATGAGAATTTCTAGACATCAATATTTTTTTGAAATACTAAGAAAACTAATGATGTAAAAATATTACATGAATTCCCATGAATTATATTTTTAAGTAATTATCTTAGTAAACCAACTGGAACTCGAAAGTAAGGAGTAAAATCAATATCATGACTTTTACTCAAGATATATAATACATAATGAGAACTTACCTGAAATCAAGATGTCCATAGAAATGTCTATTTATATAATTATTAAATTACTGGGAACATTTACTAAGGATAATTAATTAAAAAATACATAAATAGGAAAGATTAGTGTTATTCACACGTCCTAATGTCTATTATAGAGTGGAATAATTCCCATACCCTGAGGAATTAGGTGCTCCCCGTGCTATAGCACCAAGAAAACATGAAAGGCTACCCCTGGTTACCCTGCTAGCCTTAGTGTCCGTCCCTTTGAGCACCTGAAAACCTCAGAAGGACAATGTTGGGACTCCAAAAGCTATAAATAAAGAGCTCTTTTGAGGATATTGATGGGCAGAGATCCAGTTATATTCACATCCAGATACCATGCCAAGGTAATCAAGTACTTATAAGAGATAAGTAAGTGAGTTATGGCTAATTCTGATCAATAAATATCCGTCCTCAACCTCTTTTGTATCAATTAAAACTGCTGAACAACCTTATAACCCCAGTATACAGGTTTAACCCATCAGTGCACATCTCAAACAGATACCAAAAGTATTTAATAATATACCAGTGAGTTTTATTATCCTTTCTATATCGTGGCAGCTTGGCTAAAAGGCCCTGCAACTCCACCATGTATTTTATATACATATTTTCTTTGGGTAAAATATCCTTTAAACTAAAGAGCCCAAAGTAACCAGGACTACGTTTTTTCATACTGAAATCCCTGAAGAGAGGTGTTAAAGATCCCCAATATAATTTTGGCCCCTCTATAAAAAGATTTAATAATCAATTTATTCATATTGATTCAAAGCAATAAACCATAACCAAACCACTTAACCTTGAAATAAGCTTAATCCAAATATTTTACAGATTTTTGCTGCATTCATTAAATAATATATTTATTATTTATTCTATCACCTCTGGTATCTAAAGGATAGCAAGGGTCTTGTCATCCAGGAGGCTGAAAACAACACAGATGCCAACAAATCCCTTTCTTCCATGCTTAACCATCCGGGGGGTCCAAAGCTAAGATAATCAACCCACTTGTTGGTGATCCGCGCCAATTGCGTTTCCCAATTGGACTTCTTCAAGGGCGTCTCCCACAGATCCTTGGACCAAGAAATTGGGCGCAAGGGTCCCTTAATTCCCTGAGGCATTGGCTTTTTCTGTGGCTGGACCTTCTGCCCCACTGGTTTGTACTTGCTACCGTTGCACCTTGCCATCCACACACAACAATTGTCATCCTAAGTCCTAGCAATAACCAAACCCGGGTTTTTTCCTTTGCTCACAACTGAGGCACAATGATAGGGTTTTCAAAATGTAGAGCCTCCAGGAGATGCACACTCAGGAAGGGAACTTCCTTCTTTCATGTGTCCTTCCCGCGCCACCTCCTTTCCCACCTGCTCCTTCCTAGTCAACCACCCCTGCGGAGAATTGGCTTTCCACGTGTGGTACCCACGTCCAACTATGCAAAATCCTTTGAGGGATGACCCTTACAGTCTTGGAATCACAGTCACTGTAATTGCCAGTCTCCGCACCCATTTCCCCTTTCCATGGTTGCAGATCATTGTTTCAAACCTTGTGCTGAATGAATCCTCAAATGTTAGAAACTCCATGCCCACTTTAAGGTTGAAAGCCATCTGAGCTGGGAAAGCAAAAATTAACAGTTGACCAAGGATCATGTGGCCGCACTCTACCAAAAGAAAAAATAAAGGCTTCCTGACCTTTGCAACCTTGACCTCCTTGCCTTCCACTACTCCCTCAACATGAAATTCCCCGCCATTCAACGCCCGGAGCCCCATTGCACACTTCCTCCGCACCAATCCCAGCTCATCCACCAGCCTTGATGAAAGCAGGTTTACAATCAATCCGCCATCCACCATTGCCCATACCTTCTTCCCTGCAATTATCATTGAGACACAGGCAAGAAGAACTGACATGGACCTTGATTGATACATTTTGAAACCCACCTTCTCCTCCGCCACATTCAAGCGCTGGACTGTTGTTGGAACCCGGCCTTGTCTGCACTCCCTCAGCACTTGGACCATCTCTTCAACAACCACTGGAGAAACTTCCACTAATTCTTGCAGTTTTAGTGGTACCAGTGCCTTGTTCCCTATCATCACCCTCCGCACAATCTCCGCAGATTTCTTCTTCCCCACAGAATTTGCCAGCTTTCCGTCTCTGGAGGATGTGGACGCACCTGTCTTTGGTACAGATGGTTGCTTGCTTCCTTCCACATCCATTTTTTCTACCACAATTTGCTTGTTTTTTTCAAGCCCTTTACCTCAGATTCCACCCTTGGCGCTTCCCAGGTCTTGGGTATGGTGAAAATCCCAAGCTTCACCTGAGCAGCCTCAGTCTGAGCTTTAACCTTTTCCAATATTTGTACCATTGGGGGTGTTTGACCCATTGTGAAGTCCACTGGTTCACCTGTTGGGAATATCTACGTAAGGATGGACATGGGCACCAACCCCTTGTTCATTTCCTGCGTGAGATGAGCGCACAACAACTTCCAGTTCCCCTTTTCTCCTCACTTTGTGCACGTGCGTACCGTGAACCCCCTGTAGGGCCCTCTGGGAGGTTGCAAGCCCTTCTCCATGTGAGGCGGCGACGCGCGCAGTTGGACCAGAGCCATAGGAGCCACAGGGACCTTGACCTGGTTAAGGAAGACCTGCAGGTCCCAAAGGATCTCCGTCATCTTTCCCACCCTTGGATCCAGAACCTTCTGAGGTGTTGCAGCGCTTGGAAATGTTGATGGCTCCAAAACTGGTGCTATACCCGGGGCCAGTACCAAAAGCATTACTGAAGGTACGTTTGCATGTTGTGTGCAATGAGCTCGTCTAAATCAATCTTGCTCTCCACAGCTCAGCAGATGGCCAACAATTCCAGAAGAATTGTGGTTCTCCCTTCCAACAATCTCTTGACCAAGCCATGGTTGTACAAGTACTGTTGCACTCACAAGCGGAGTGATGGCGCAAGCCTGCCCAAAAAGGCCTGCTTCATTGCCCCCATCTGCCCCACAAAAGACTTTCTTCATTTACAGGTACCCAGAAATTTTCTTGAAATTCAACATGTACTCCACCAATCCTTTGCGGGTCTGGAATCCTCCATGCTTGATTGCCTCCGCCGCGGCTCACTCAAAGTTTCTTTCTTGGAAGCAAGGCTTGCATTTTCACCACCTGGCCAGAATCTCACCTTTCAACCTTCCCCAATGCTGCCTTTTTTACTTTGAATCCATACCCTTATCTTTCCTTATTTCATCTCCCCACCCTTTCTTTAAACCCTTCTGCAAATCAGAATTTAAAGTCCTACAATTTCTACTTCAAACCTCAAAAGAATGATTCACCTGTTCTTCATTTAAAATTGAATCCTCTCTGAATCTATTACCCTCCATCATCTCCAACAATCTTTCTCCATTTTCTTCCTCTTCCAGCCATGCTTCTGAAACTTCTTGTCTCCCAATTCCCTTCTTCTTATTTCTTCTATCCTCTACAACCTTCATCATCATCTCTAAATCTTTGATCTTATTTCTCAGATCCTCCAACTGTAGCAAATCATTTGATGTTCCCCCTTCTTCAATGATTATTTCATTCTGTTGGAATCCTTCCCCTTTTCCTACTTCCTTTTGAACCTCTCTGCCTCCTTCAATTTCACTTAAATACATCTCTAAAATTCCCTTGGATTCTTCATCTTCTGCTATACTTTAACAGAACTCTTCAACGCTTCAATGGAAAGGTTTGAAGACTCTATTTTTGATGCTTTGATGGATGCCTTTGACGGTTCAGCCATTTACAAAATTGGATCAACCCTTGACAACTTGTGGGATTTATTGACACTTTGACAACCACCTTTGAAGCTTCAACTGGTCAAACTTTGAATGTTGACTTTAACGGATTGAAAACCATCTTTAACTGGTTTGAAAGTGTGTAAAGAAGAGAGTTTAACTCCCCTAGTTGTCCCTAAGTTTTGGAATCAATGGTCCTAGCGTCTGTAAGCATAAGGATGCTCCATTTTAGAGATAGAGAGAGATATAGATAGATGAATTTCCTTTCTTTCATTTCCTTTCCCTATCCTAAGCCATATCCTAAGCTTTATCCTCCCTCTACAAGCTGGGGTTGAGAGCGCGTACTTTATTGCCACACTATCAACCCTAACCTAAGTACAAGCGCAATGACAGCCGAACAAAATATAGAAAAGAAACCCTAAAAACCAGAACCCTAGCCTAACCCTAACCCTTTCCCATGCTGAAATCACCCTCAAGCCCGCCTACCGTTACACACACTGGTTTTTTACTTCTCATGATGCAGCCCTCCATGGTACCCTACTTGGAGCACCCCGCATTGTCCGTATCCACCAGGAGCCCCGTATGATTTCCTGTCTTGCGGGTTGGCCGGCTCCTATAGCCCTGATTGCCCCGCTCTACCTTCCCAAACTAGCCACCTGCAAACCCGGTTGGGCCAGCTCCATTCTTGGGTCTGTAATTTCCTAGCCGGCCACGGACCACCACATCCAATTAAGCTCAACCCATGCCCAGTATGCTGAGCCCTGGGGTTCCTACTGCTGAGCCTGTGGCATCTTCTGCTGAGCCCCCAGAGGCTCCTTCTCAGACTGCAAGCATCACAAATGCTGAGAGCGCCAACCATGGCGCAGTTCCCAACCCAAGGCCATATAACAACACCACAACAGACTCAATTGTTTCTCTTCCTCTCATTCTCTTTTTACAGAGCTTTGACAACCTCCTCATCTGAATCTACATGAGGAGTCCCCCACCTAACAAACACCTCTCCATGCTCCTATTCAAGTCATCTCAACGTCCCATCAAGAACCAAAAAACCAGTTTGATGCAAGTTATCCCCCTTCTCCTGCATTTTTTGCAGCCTTTCCTGCATCAATTAAACTACCATACATATATTGGCATCTATGAAAACTTCAAAATGACAACCAGGCTGGAATTACCTGAAGATTCATCCAACCTGGATGAGTATCTGAACTTCATGGCATTGTTTTCTGGAGCCTCATTTACCTCAAAGGGTTGTCTCTTTTCCTGGACCCACAGGGTTGGCCCCAAGGCCTTCCTATCTTGTTTATCCATCTCACAGTTCCTTCCATAATGGCAAAAAATGTCACATTTTGCTGAATTGTGCTTTATTCTGGAAGTACATATTCTTTCCATCTTCTGGAACCTATCACAGCTGAGGAAATATTGTTGAACTACGTAGTAGTTGTTAGTCTTCTCCATGGTATAAGTTGGTGTGGGTGATCTATTGGAGGAGGATAAAGATGGTAATGGAGTGGATGGTGGTGATGTTTGGGGGTAGGGGGAAGAAAAGCTCAAGTTAGAAATTGCTGAAGGAATAACCTGGATGGCCTCTTCAACCTTTCTTTTTACGGTAATCCAGAGATTCCCTCCTTTTGAAAAGGGGGTGGTGTCATACCAAAACCTAGCTCAGTCTAACCTCAGTATCTAACCTCTGCAAACCCAATCTAACCCTCAGGCCTGATCTAATTTCCAAGGAACTTCAACCTCAAGGCTCAGGAGACTTATATCAATATGTCTCCAGTAACTATATACCTCAGGATCTTCATGAAGTACATATCTAAATATAGTCTAACCTCATAAATTATGCAGATACACTCCATAGGCTTTAACCTACTTAATATACCAGGTCTGCACATACTCTAACCTTATTCAATATGTATAATCCATACTCTGTCATGTTTTATACTTTGGGAATCCTTATGTAGATCCTCTTGCAGATTGTATTACATACTCTCTCTACTTAGTACATAGTGTCATGACCTACATGTAAACTGTACATCCTTCAACTGTAATCTCACAACTTAGAAAGCCCAGACCTGTAACCTTTCCCCCATTTAGAAGCAGCATAACCAAATGTAGTAGCATACCTGATCAGCCCTCTCTGTTACTTATACTGCTCCCATGACATCATATATGTAGTCTGAGCCCCAATCACTTGCAACTCTGTTGTAGTTACAGCCTCCTGTCTATTTAAGCAGCCCTTCTTTTCCTCTTTCCTAATTGTTCCCCAAGAAATCATTTTACTACTTCTTACTTGGAATTCATCAAAGCAAGTGTAATTAAGCACCTTTCTCTATCAATCTTACTCCACTCCTGTTACCCTCCTCCAGTAACCTTGCCCCCAAGGCTACTGTGGGTTGAAGTACCCCTTGTTCCAATCCGTGCTTGCATGCCAGCAGTCCTTGTGACACATACAAATTAATTTAAAGAAGAGATGGATGATGCACCAAGGTATGGAGAAAGAGGAAGAGCCTGTGAGATTTCCTACAACCTCCAGGAAGTGCAGGGAGATACTTCAGGAGATGCAGCTGGTAGGTCCAGGGGTAGAGGTTGACTTTAGTTAGTTTTGTGAATGGCTGAGGAGACTGAGTTTAGAGTTTCAAGTTTTGGTTATGACAGTACTACACTCCACCCCAAACAAAACTAGTAGGATCATCCATTCATGTTTGATGACTTAAAAAATCCATATTGGATGATTGAAAAACACATGAAATCAAGTAATAATGTATAATAAAAATTGATCAATAAACTAAAAATAAGTATGAAATAATAAATTTTACCACAAAAATACCAGAAACTGATATTTGAGGAACGAACAACATATCAAGAGATTATAAACAGAAAAATTGAACTAGATCCAAAATTCATCCATTGATACTAGAAATATGGAATCAGAACTGTTAAAGCCTAAAAAAATCCAATACCGCTATGACTTCCCTTCTCTCCTCAGAAAATGTATACTTCCCCCTCTATGTTACCTCAGAAGGCTCTCTTAAACCCACAAACACAATGAAAAAACAATGATGACTTGATTAAAAGTGGCATACCTGAGCAAAAAGGGTCCCTTCTTGCTCTGGTATGTCACTTGTAATTGTTGGAATTTCTGTCATTTCCAGTTCTGCCTGAATCTTTAGTGCGGTTCCAGCCTTGACTCTTATGACTATTTTTAATGATTTGCTCTTGTGTTTTTCTGCCTAGTGAGCTCTCTATACTATACTTGTTTAGTTTTAGTTTCAGTTCCACCTTTTTCATCAATACTAGTGGCCCTCTCATCTCAGTCTGTCCCTGTCACGCTTTGCACTTAAGGATTATTGTCTTCACCACTTTGACATGTCCTCTCCTCAGTACCATCTACCTCAGTCTAAAAGCGTGACACAAATAAAAGCACAACATCAATTGTGCAATACACTATTTCCTCTGGCTTGCGCTGACCTTCCAATCTTGGCGACCAACTCAGTATATACTTGCAAACTTTGCAGTTACCTCCATACGGGTCAAACATCCATTATGAGATCCAATCTCCTTCCCTGGCCAATCAACAGCCTTGGACTTCCATCTTTGGTCATGCATTGTTTGTTAGTTCCCATCTACATCTAACCAAGCCATCACTACTTTATAGTTTGCAATTGGACTAGTCCCTACCCTGCATACACTATTACCTCTCATTTGCATTACCTTCAACGTCACTTGCTCTTATCCCAATTTGTCATGCAAATGTACGCTCAGATTCTATTGTCTTGCACTTACGCTAAGACCTCGGATCTATACCACTGCTTCATTTCCTATTCCGTTCCTGTCATTCATTGCCTCACCGCTTCACCTCTAGTTAGCTCATCATCAGGTTGTATCTAGTCACTTTGGATTACCTTATAAGGGCTATCCCCTTGCCTGATGATTGTCTCCTCAGTTAGTTAATTTCATACGTTCTTGCATTTTGCTGCAACCTAGTTATCACATCGGACTCAGGTTGAGTTTCCTTCTTTGGAACACTTTCCATTCATCTCGCCGTTTGTCGAGTGGCATAACCAAGTTCGCACTTTGCAACTGGTTCTTGCTGTTTGCACTTGCCCTCACACTTGGTATTCCTTTGCACTCACAATCATCTAAGAATGGCCCTATAGTAAGTGGGGTGGTCGTGTGACAGTAAATTAACTAACTGAACTCATCTATTGTAGCCCGCCAACCTATAGTAGACTTCTTCTTTCTTGATGTCACGTACTCGCTCAACCGGGAACGCTTCCCTTGCCCCTTACAATGATGAGATTCATCAGGTAGGGAAAACCAGTGCTCCTTGGGCCCAACAACCCTTAGATCCAGTTCCTCCTTCCAAATAACCATCTGTGGAACCTCTAGATGATCCTTGGGCTCCTCCATGGGATGCTCCGACGGACCCTCTCACAGAATTTTCAGACTCTAACCATTCTTCCAAAGAAACCTCAACTCGTGGTAAACCAGGGGTTCGCACTACTGCTCTCAAGCCCAATGCTCCAACCCTGCTTTTGACATTAATCCAGCCCCTCACTCATGGTGCCCAGCAATATAGTCCAAGAATTCCTAGTTTTCGCACTCCGGGCATGAAACAACCTGACCAATTTACAGGAGAACACCCTCATAAACTTAGATCCTACCTACAGTCTTGTAAAATCATATTTTCAAACAACTCCAACAATTTCCCTTCCAATAGACATAATGTTATGTATGCTTATTCCTTCTTAGGAGGTAGAGCCTTGCAGTGGTTTGAACTGTACCTCAAACTTTTGTCCAACGACAGTCCCACTTGTATTCTCAACAACTGGGACAATTTTGAGCAACAATTGTTCACCCTGTTTGGCAATCCCAATGATGTTTGAAACGCCAAATACAAACTTAATAGTTTAGTTATGAAGGAGAATAGTAGAGCCTCCGTTTATATTTCTCATTTTTGAAACTTGCAGTCTTTCATCCAGTGGAACAAGGCCACTCTTCTATTCCATTTACAAAAGGGTTTACCGGCACGCTTAATTGAACAGCTCGCAGTTGGGGGTCATAAGACAACCTTGCTTCAGCAACTAATCAATTGAGTGATTGAGCTTGATAATGGCTATCATGACAAGAATCGCTCTTGGCAAAACAACCATGGATCATCCACCTCGGCCCCAAAGGTGGACGACTCCTTGAAGCAAAACACGAGGAACCCAAAACCATCCAAACCAACCCCGACTTTGAACTCCAACTCGAAAGGGAAAGCCGTTGCCAAAACTCTGAAGTTCTTGGACAAAGAAACCGGGATGCTTCAAAGTGAGGAACGACTGCGAAGGGAAAAGAACAGGCTGTGTATTTATTGTGGAGGAAAACATGATGTCGACAGCTGTGCGAAGCAATTAGCGCGTGAAGCCGCTAAGCAGTCAAAAAATTAGCTTGTAGTTTTTCTGATACTCGCAAGGAAAACTACACATTATCTAAATCACTGCGAGTTAATCTTTGCACTTGCAAGTCACTAGGTGCTCCAAGTTCAAGATTTATCTTATTCCATTCCGAAAACACTCCTTATCAAGTATTACTTGATTCCAGCGCTAATGTTTCCTTCATCAGTGAATCTTTTGCCACTTCCAAAAATCTTATGCGTTCCAAGATAGATAAATTTCCAATCTATCTAGTAAGTAGTGCAACTGAACCGCCTTATTGGGTTTCCCAAAAGGCAAAATGGACCTTTGCATTTTCCAATTTTCCCAGCTTTGAATGGGATTTATTTGTCTTGGCTATACCCGGAATGGATGATACCATTCTAGGCCATGATTTCCTAGTTTACTGGAATCCGGATGTGAATTGGCAAGAAGGAGTAATTAACCTTCAAACCTCGCACCCCCAGAACACTAACCTTCCCGTCAATCAGGAATTAAACTGCCTTCCTGACACTGTCATTGAGTTGGATGACACTTTTCCGCCAGGAGATTTGCAATATCCTGAACTTCATTCTCAAATTCCCTCTTCAGATTTAGGAGTTATCACTTACCTATCCGCCTTACCTCTTTCCTGTTCCTTTGAAGATAAACAGTCACCAACCAAAAGGTGTATTTTGAGCTCCCTAATCCTCTCGCACCATGAAAACACCTCAAACCCTGGGCTCAAAGATGACAAGATTGGAGATTTAGAAATCATTTGAGAGTCTTTACCTTTGGTTTATCATGACTTCGCTGACGTCTTTTCAGCTGCGAAAGCAGATAAGCTGCCTCCATCCCGTCCTTATGATCACAAGATTGAACTTACTGGCCCAACTCCAGCACAAGGACCAGTTTACTCTCTCTCAACGCAAGAATCAACTGCGCTTCAAGACTACATTGCGGAAAATGTAGGAAAAGGATTTCTTTGACCAAGCAATTTGAACACCGGTTCCCCTGTTCTATTTGTACCGAAAAAGGATGGCGGACTTTGCCTTTGTGTTGACTACAGGAAAATGAACCAGGTAACCCAGAAGAATGCCTATCCAGTACCGCCTATGTCACATCTCCTTACCCTCTTCCATGGAGCTACTTATTTCTTGAAGTTAGACCTTCGAGGTGCCTATAACCTAATTTGCATGAAGGAAGGTCATGAGTATTTAACTGTGATGCAAACCTGGTTTGGCAGCTATGAGTATACCGTCATGCCTTTTGGCCTCTGCAACACTCCTTCCACTTTTCAACATTTTGTCAACGACATTTTTTCCAATCTTGTAGGTAAATACCTTGTGGTATATCTTGATGATATACTGGTCTACTCAAAAAACCTTGAAGATCACATTGCACATGTGCAAGAGGTGCTACAGCAACTTTGCAAGAATGACCTGTTTGCAAAAGCCTCTAAGTGCAAATTACATTCCTCTTCCCTTCATTTTCTAGGTGTTGTAGTCTTGCAGCAAGGGCTATTTATGGGCCCAGCCAAGAGCGCACACATATTGGACTGGCCCCCACCTTCTTCTGTTAAATCTCTTCAAGTTTTCCTTGTTTTCAGTAATTTCTATAGAAGGTTTATTGCGAGTTACGCCAAAAAAACCGTGAATCTTACTAACCTTCTTCAAAAAGACACCCCTTTTATTTTTACCGAACAAGCTACTTCGGAGTTCAAAGCTCTGAAGAAAGCGTTCACTGCTGCTCCGATAATCACTCACTTCAACGAGCTATCTCGCACTATTGTCAAAACAGACGCAAGCAACTATGCGATTGCAGGAGTCATCTTGCAGTTTTCTCCTTCCACTTCTCTCTTTCACCCCGTAGCTTTTGAGTCTTGCAAGTTGCTTGCTGCAGAGCTTAACTATGAGATTCATGACAAGGAACTTCTCGCAATTGTTTTCTGCTTGAAGAAATGGAGTTCATACCTTTTTAGTCTCAGGGAATCCTTTGAGGTTTTAACTGATCATAATTCTTTGAAGTATTTCATGAGCTCAAAAGTCCTCACACGTAGACAGGCGCGATGGGCCAAATACCTCTCCGAGTTCCACTTTACAATCACATACCATCCTGGGAAACAAGCGGTAGTTCCTGATGCTTTATCACGTTGGGACAAAGTTTACCCAGGGGGGGAGAGCACCTTTGCCAAAAACAACCCTGAAAACGTTAGGACACTCTTCTCAACCCAATCTGCCCAACTCAGTTCAATCATCGCTCCCTTACAAGATTTGGCTTCCAAACTCCGACAAGCTCAACGCGACGACCCCAAGTGCATCAAACTTTGCAAAAGTTTGAACTTATTAGATAGTAGTTACAGTATAGATGATAATGAATTTTTACTTTATGATAATTTTATAGTAGTACCAGATAATTCTTTCATTAAGTTAGATATCTTCGAGTCATGGCATGATTCTCCGCTTGCTGGTCATTATGGGCAGGATAAAACCTACCAATTGATCGCACAAGACTTCTACTGGCCTGGTATGACCAAAGAAGTAAAAGACTATGTTAGCACGTGCTATGATTGCAATCGTAACAAGTCCTCAAAACACTGGAAGTATGGGCTGCTTCAGCAACTTCCAATTCCGCCTCGTCCTTGGCACTTGCTGTCTATGGATTTCATCTCTCAATTACCTTCTTCTAGTGGATATGATGCTATTCTAGTAATAGTAGATCTCTTCTCAAAGATGGCTTTATTTTAAAGCAGTAATGTGATTGCCTCTTCAGAAGACTTGGCTAACTTGTTCATAGAATATGTATTTTCAAAACATGGTCTCCCTGATAATATAGTTAGTGATCGTGGATCTCTGTTTGTCTCAAGCTTCTGGACCTTGCTATGCCAACATTTGAAGATCACTCGCAATTTATCAATGGCTTACCACCCGGAAACAGATGGGCAAACCAAGCGAGTTAATCAGATCCTTGAACAATATCTTTGAATGTATGTTGCCTACCAACAAGACGACTGGTTGCAATGGCTCCCACTAGCCAAATTTGCCTACAACAATTCCACTCATTTCTCCACCAAACAGTCACCCTTCCAAACTCTTTATGGTAGAAAACCAACTTTCTCTTCCCTTCACGTAGCACCTTCTCAACCTGCTACCAATTACCTTGAACAAATTCAATCCCTTCAATCGCAACTTTGAACCAACCTTGAAGAAGCAAACCAGTGCTATAAGGAGCAAGCAGACCGATCTTGCACTTTGGCTCCAACCTTTGCAGTAGGAGATCAAGTATGGCTCAATGCTTGCAACATTTGCAGTACTCGCCCAACTCACAAACTCTCCGAAAGAAAGCTTGGCCCCCGCTCTCTTCCTTTGGCCACCCAACCTGCCTTCTCCGATATCGTCCTTCAGGCGCCTTGCATCCGTTTTGACTGGCAATACAACTTGCACCGTATCCGCTTTGGCTCGGCCCTCCATTCCTTCCGTCCCAGTCAATTCCTCCCTTCCATCTCCTTCATTTCCTTCTTCCAATTCACCCGCTTCCTCTTTGTTCTCTCCACTTCTGTTTCCTACATTTTCCTCTTCTTGTTCCGCTGTTTTTTCTTCCTCCCTTGCTTCCTTGGTGATAACTCTTACTGGTTCTACACCGGATACCTTGCCTTGCACCTCGGCATTCATCTGGGTCCCCAGGTTTTCAGTCAATGGTCCCCAGTAAGGTGGTGGTGGTGGTAGTGTATTAGTAGTATATCTTTGAAAACAAGGCAACACTAGAAAAAAAGCAAATAATTAGTTACTATTTCAAGTTCATTAGTTATTCCTGATTAGTACTCACCAGGAAATTGCGTCCCCAAGTATTCAATCTCCGGCAATGGTGGTATTTCGTAATTGACCCTCGGCACGGACCTACGACTTTGCATCTCCCTTGATGGTTCCAAAGGACCCTTGACGGTCGACTCAACATTTATAGGGAAATTACACGCCACCTTGCGAAGTCCACATTGCTCGCATTTGCCTTGAAGACCTCGGACCGCAGTGCTGGGAATACAACGCTCTTTGTGGCAAATACAGTTTTTGCAACAGTGGGAAGACAATGATGACATTTTTAAAAAAATTTAAAAAAATTTATTGGGTAATGAATTAAGTAAAGTATAGGGTATACCGTGAATTAAACAACTTGAGATTGATGGGAAAATTTACCTGAATGCTTGCAGGAGCTCGCGTCTTTATACCCGGGCAACTGTCATGCTTCGCACTTAAGGATTATTTTCTTCACCACTTTGAAATGTCCTCTCCTCAGTACCATCTACCTCAGTCTAAAAGCGTGACACAAATAAAAGCACAACATCAATGGTGCAATCCGCTATTTCCTCTGGCTCGCGCTGACCTTCCAATCTTGGCGACCAACTCAGTATATACTTGCAAACTTTGCAGTTAACTCCATACCGGTTGACCATCCATTATGAGATCCAATCTCCTTCCCTGGCCAATCAACAGCCTCGGACTTCCATCTTTGGTCATGCATTGTTTGTTAGTTCCCATCTACATCTAACCAAGCCATCACTACTGTATAGTTTGCAATTGGACTAGTCCCTACCCTGCATACACTATTAACTCTCATTTGCATTACCTTCAACGTCACTCGCTCTTATCCCAATTTGTCATGCAAATGTACGCTCATATTCTATTGTCTCGCACTTACGCTAAGACCTTGGATCTATACCACTGCTTCATTTCCTATTCCGTTCCTGTTATTCATTGCCTCACTGCTTCACCTGTAGTTAGCTCATCATCAGGTTGTATCTAGTCACTTTGGATTACCTTATAAGGGCTATCCCCTTGCCTGATGATTGTCTCCTCAGTTAGTTAATTTCATACGTTCTTGCATTTTGCTGCAACCTAGTTATCACATCGGACTCAGGTTGAGTTTCCTTCTTTGGAACACTTTCCATTCATCTTGCCCTTTGTAAAGTGGCATAACCAAGTTCGCACTTTGCAACTGGTTCTCACTATTTGCACTTGCCCTTGCACTTGGTATTCCTTTGCGCTCACGATCATCTGAGAATTGCCCTATAGTACGTGGGGTAGTCTTGTGACAGTCCCCTGCTGTTCTCTGATTGTGCGGACTCCTAGGTTCAGCTTGAATATCTTATATTTATTATTATCTTTCTCATGGCAACCACTTATTGGCCCTGCTTGTACTGAGTCTACTTAAGCAGCCAACTCTCTAGTGAAT
Organism: Puccinia polysora; assembly: GCA_025617555.3. Taxonomy (NCBI): domain Eukaryota; kingdom Fungi; phylum Basidiomycota; class Pucciniomycetes; order Pucciniales; family Pucciniaceae; genus Puccinia; species Puccinia polysora. Next base: position 39,007,794 of record CM062634.1, read on the forward strand.
GAACAGGATCAGTTCTTACCCCACCTGAACCGGAGTGCCCCCAGAGTTTCCTCTCTTAGGACTCCTTGATCTGCGCGTCTCTGAATCATCAGACTCTCTCCTTCTCCTTTCTCAAATATTCAAACAGAGGTCCTCTTCAATATTTCTCACAGTCATTAGGTGAGCATTGTTTTTTCAAGTTGGAAGTTAATCATAAAGAATATTTTTGTCAATTGTTCCACCCATTATTCATTGGATATCATCCCATGTCCCATGCCAACTGTTATTCAAGTGTGTAAATCAGATAATCAATATATTCATGGACTTAGTTAAATAGTATATTAAATTCAATTGCACCATAATTTCCATTTGCACTAAAGATGAATAATAAAATCACCCCTCTTAGATTTAAACCATTCCAAGTTTGAATGACTGCAAGGCCAGGAAGTTACTCCTTGAAGGGTAATTCATTTTGTCTATTCTCTAGATGTTTTATCCTCATAGGCCAGCAAAACCACTCTATCCTTGATAATACTTCCTTATTGTTGAGGAATAATGTTTGAATGTCCAAGGGATCCCAATTAGAAGTTAAATACCCTATGTTAGATTTTTTAAGAAAACCATCTTTAAAAACTGTGGCCCCTCCTGGCCTTTTTCCCCTTTGAAACAAAAAAATTCAACCAAACCCCTTTTCATTGCACCATCACCAATTAATATAATCTTTTTTGGATTATTTTTAATTGTTCAAAGGATTCCATTTTTCATTTTTTATTCATCAATTATGGCAGCTCAAGTTTTGCAAGGTTCCTGGCATCCAAAAGCCAACATTCATGATACAAAATCCAAATTTAAACAATTGAAGTTAAATAAAAAAGCATTGTAAGGAATTATTATGAACAGATTCAATGATAGATGTGACATGAAAAGAAATATAGATGTGGAATTGAAGTCTTGAAAAATTTCAAACTCAAGAATGATTTTTGAAGCATATAGTTTTTAACACATCCACTAATTTTTCCAAAATTAAGACATGAGCCTAAAGAATAAGGAATTTTTTTTATGAAATACTTTGGATTCAATCCAAATAAAACAAACATAAAAAAGAATTGAAGGAATAATGCATTCAATAAAATGTTTTAAACAATGGTATATTTATTCTGATGGTGAAAATTTTATGTGTTATTACTTTTAAAATTGATGAAACACAAATCAATATTCAAATCATGAACTCTTTTTAACCATAATATTCTACAATCCAATTGAACTGATTCCACTTATCTAAATCCTTTAGGTATTTTTTTTTCAAATAAAAATCATGTTCTAACTTATAGAAAACATTTTCTTGAAATAATTTGTAAATTTTAGGTTCATTGTTGACTTCTTTGACCAAATCATCAAAGTTTTCTTTGTAATGATCTTCCATTTTTTCTAGATAAAAGAGACTCCTTTTTTGATAATCATTTTCTCTTAAACCCAAAGTGTGTTCTTTATGAACATTGAAAAAGCAATACAATTGATGTAAGGTTGAGTTCAAGAGTTTCACAGTACTTCTTGACTTCAAAACCCTCAAGGTTAACAAGAATTGAGGGCTAAAAGTCTCAATATCCCTTGAAAGCCCTTTGAAAAAAATTTCATAAATGTAATTGATAAAATGTACTGATCCAATTAGAATTTTTGATTTTTCAACAAGTGAAATCCTTGAAAAATTCCTTTCTTTAAATGATGGATCAGAAAGAAAATTTCCCAGCTTTGAAATATCTTCAATCAATCCCAGGGGAAGATTTTCAGTATTTTTGTTGTATAAGGTACCACTGACTTGATTCAAAATCTCAATTTCAGTTCTTTCAAAAACACTTAGAACTAACTTTTTAAAGTATTCAACTTGTTGATAATTTTGCAATGTGGGAGTTTGTATCCTTGCAATAAAACCTTTCTTCATCACATAAAGCCACACAAGATTTTTGTGAGGATTTTTTAAGACTTGTAACATATATATGATTTTTTTCAAACATTTAAAAATTTCCAAATCATATTAGCTTGTTTTTTTGAATGAATCTTTTTCTAAAAAATAAGAACTTACCATTGAGAAATTTTTGAATTTAACCAAGGAAAAAATGATTCTCAAAATAATCTTTCACATGAAATAAGATGCAACAAGTTTCAAAATTTGAAATTGTGAGGTATGTTGGATTCACTCCTTCATGAAATTTTTGGGAAATCCACTCCAGGACTGATTGACTAGATAGTTTCAACTGAAGTGTTTCAATAGATTTTGGAGGAATCAATTTGCAATCCTCCAAAAAGATCAGCAATTCTGCTAGGTTCTTTGTTCTTAGTGGGACATAGTAACTCCCATTTGATTGTGGATTTTCTTCAAATAGAAATTTAATTCAATCTTTAAAATGTTTCTCATGGATATCTTTGTCTTGCTCAAAGATTAATTTTGATGATTTTGTCAATAATCTTTCAAAAAGTTTGTGAAAGTACTTGTTCAAAATTTTCAATTTTTCCAAATCTAAGTATAAAAAAGGCAGTGATACTTTTCTTTGGAAAGAATTTTGTTCACATTCCTCAAGTACAAGCTTGAAAAACCTTCCCTCCTCTTGCAGGTAAGAAAATGATAATTGGATTGATTCCCATTGAGGCCACAATGAATCAACTGAAAGCCATGAAATAAAAAAAAGAAGAAAAAGCATCAAAAATAGAACCATTCAATCCTGATATAAAACCAATCATTTCTTATTTTATTCCCAAGTTGTTTGTATCAAAGTGGCAAAATGACTGATGTTCAAAATTTTACTCACTCTTGTTTTTATTATTGGGAATTGTTCTACCCTGAAAGGAATCTTTGAAATCCAAATGAATGTAATCTCCACTGGTTTCTAGTTGTTTTACTCCTTCCTTTTTTTTATACAAATCTGGAGCGTAGTTCAAAATTTTTAATATTTTTTTCTCAAGATTTTCTTTCAGAGAATTAGATTGCATTAAATAGAAAGGATCCTCTTACCAACTTCAAAATCCAAGTTTTCCTGCGGGCACTGGTCAGGATATTTTCCAGAAACTTTTAAATCTTTCATTCAAAAACAAATCATTAGCTGCATAGATTTCCTAGGTGAATGGATTTTGTGCAAAAAAAACAAATGTTTTTTTTTCTATTATTTAAGCGATTACCTTTCAATTTTCCCCTAGAGTTTTCCACAGCTTCATTTACATCCATGGCATAAGAAATACAATACAGCTTCTCCTGGAAAAAACATAACACCCAGAGAATCCTAGATGTCCTCCCAAGATTCATCATGCAAAGTGCTGTTTGTCGCCCAACCTGCAGTGAAAAGATAAATAGCAGCGTTCAGGTGCTAGGAAGGTAAAAATTTTTGATTTCACGCGGGTTTTGTCAAAAAGTTTGAAAGAAGCCTGGACCATCAACCTCTAATAACAATTGGAGATCGACTAAATATTTCCGAAGTCAACTCACTGTAAAATGATTATGCTCGAAAACCTCAACCGTTTACCCAACCGCACGTACTATTCCTTGGATCGATCGGGATGATAGTTGTCCTTCAAGACAACTCAAACATACTTCAGTTTTTCTGCTCTGCTCGCCGAAGCTATATACGGACTCCCACATTCATAAAAACTTTGAACTGTAGTCCGAGCTGTCCCCAGGGACTACTTGTTGCTATGCTGCGCTAGGTGTTAGAATTTGCGCAAGAAAAACTAAGAGCAAGGGCGATGATGGAGGGAACAACGTGCAGGGTTTTGAGGAGAGGTAAAAGAAAAAGAAAGAAAACAAGTGAACAAGAAGAAGAATAAGAGAAGAAGGTGATAAGTAGAAATCTAGTGAGGTCCCGAGTGCGAGTCCAAAGCTCGTGCTGGTGAAGGATTCAATGACGGGTTTGGTTTTGAAGTGCTATAGGGACGATTCAGGGTATTGTTAGAATCAGTCTATCGTTAAGTGACGAATGGTGTGAATGCTCAAATGGAGAGGTGAAGAATAGATGAAGCGATCAAGGGTATCAGATGAAGTTGGAGTGTCATGTTCAGGCGTACTCAACCTTGCAGTTTAAATAGCGCCAGAGTTTGGGACACGGTCCCCAGTTGTGGCGAGAGTTTTCTGTTCGTTCGTTGGCTTGGAGGGCCCAGAGTGGAAGTTTGCGCTGTAGTGACCAGGCAGAAGTATCAGTGCCTTCGCCATGGCATGATCAACGATGCCTAGGAGTTAGTTTGAGTTGCATCAGGGTTCTTACCCTGACCCAGTTCTTTTCCAAGTGTACTGGTTGCTCCGTACGTTGCGCCATTGCTTGGGAGCAAAAGTAGCCGTCCCTTGATGCGAATAGTTCTGACACTAGGCAATCCCTGCCTGAGTGACCTAGGATGGCTATATGTGACAGCTTCCGGCTGAGAATTCGCCATCGTGACATTCAGAACGATAGACTTTGATGGGTCATTGGAGCACCCCTATGCTACGTAAAACTCCATCTGCGGGAAATACATTTGGTACCGCGTAACATGCCACATGAAAGTGTATCATTTCTACCGGTGAACGGTCGCCGCCACAAGAAAATTGGGTAACTCCTCACGAGACTGCTACTGAGAATTATCATCCTCTAACAAATTTCACGCAGATTAGTTTACAGTAGCATATCTGTGCTTTAACATTCTAAATAAAACCGGTCCCCTGGCATGTCGCGATCGTGAATACTTAACCGAGACACCTTACATGTCGCTATCCTAGCGCAGTGACGCGGAGATTGCCCGACTGTCATGAAAGGATGACTGTTAAGGTATTTATGGCCATATTATTACATTAGTTCCATGAAGACTCAAAATAGTGATAAACATCGCAACCATATACAAATGTAGGAAATTGGGAAACCACAAGTTGGCCAGGATAGATGAACTGCCCACGATGACAGAATGAAAGCTCAACAATGTGAATGGTCTGAAACCGCAAGAATCCTAGTGACTTCTGTTTGTTGTGATGTACACCTCGCACCAAGCGGTTATAGCTTAATGGTTAGAGCATCCCGCATGCAATGGGCAGATGTGGGTTTGACTCCCACTGACTGCGTTACCTTTTCCCCGTCATTACAGGTTATGAGCCCAGCACTGCAGCTGTAGCATCCTGATTCACGCTGAATATCACACTTTAAAATTGAGTAAAGACACATGACCATGGGGTAAAAAGGGCGCGCCAAATGGGTGCTTGGTGTATGGGGGGGTGTTGTGATGTACACCTCGCACCAAGCGGTTATAGCTCAATGGTTAGAGCATCCCGTATGCAATGGGCAGATGTGGTTTTGACTCCCCCTGACTGCGTTACCTTTTCCCCATCATTACACTGTTCTAACAGGGGAATTGTGAAACTACTAAAACTGTATAACGGAAGCTTCAAAAAGCCCAATACAATGAGAGATCGCGGCATGAAGATTCCTCCTCACTCCAAATCCGCGGGTGGCAGGGTGTGATTCAGGGTGCTTATAATCAACCGGGCAGCCCATGGGCTAGCCCGTATCCAATGGGTTGGAAGTCAGGCTTGGGTTTACCCCTAAGACAAAAGTCCAATTTCAGGTCAGGCTTGGTCCGGAGATGGGGATTTGGGCTGCTTTGCAGGCACCCAATTAGAGATGTGTCAAGATCCAGGAGATGGGAACGCCAAGAGACTCAAGTCAGCCACTTGAATGGTGGAGCAACTTGAGAGCAACGCCTCAGGTGAGACAAATCCAAGATAGCGCAGAAGTTCAAAGCATGTCAAAATGAGTTCATCAACCCTGCAGAGCCTTCAACGTCCATCCCTATTCATGCTCATAAGAAGGCACAAATGGCATAGGCCATGCACAAAGTGAGACAAAGATACCTCACTAATTTCTGCTCCAACTTCTCATGCTGCTACAAGCACTAATCATATCATCCTGGACCAGTCTGGTCACTGCACAGACAGGTCAACGCAGCCAAGCCGCACATCAGCTCCTCTCTGAGGACAAACCCAAAAGACTGAAAACTATTCACTAAGGAGAAAGCTTCACAACTCTAAAGCCATCACAAGTAAGTGATCCTACCAATCTTCGTCCTCATTGAACCACGCTGATTCTTCATTCTGCATATCCTTGCTGAAACAAACTCTACCCATACACTCCATTCTTTGCAATCATTCTCCTCCATTCTTTTTCCTGGAATCTCTAACCCAGTCACCACTGGCTACTTGATATCACCAACAACAATTCTGTCCACTGCAACTCAAAAGTTCCTAGTCATAAATCCATCAAGATCACTCTCCTTAACAAGGATTCCTTCTTCCACTTGTTCCAATGCTCCCAGTCATTCTACTACCTAATTCTTTTCCTTCTCTTTATTTAATATTATATTATCTCATCTCATCCCTCACTTTCCTTAAACACCTTTGCTCCTAGGTAAGAGCTATTTTAAATTTTCTGTTCATGGCTCCATTGTGCTTGTCTCTCATTCCTTCTTCTCTTATTTCAATTATGAAATATAAATAACAGTCTGAAAAAACAGACAGGACCAAACTCAACAAACCAAATCAGAAAAAATAAGAGCAAAGACAATTTCAGGAATCAAGGAAGAAACAAAACTAATCCCTGTCCTCCAAGGTCCAAAAAAATTTACTACCTGGAAAATCAGGATAAGTTGCTTTATCCAAGCAAAGAAACTATGGGAAATCACCAAAAATGAAACACTCAATACACCCAGCACCAGGAACAGAGAGAAACTCAGAAAGGCCACCTGGATCCTCATATCACGTCTCAGTGACAGAGTCCAAAATTTCATACTCAATTCCAAGAACAGATCAAGCTCCTACAAACTCTGGATAAAAATCAACAATGAGTCTCGAAAGCTGACTCCCCAAGCCATTGATTGAGTCCACAGGCAAGGAATTCAACAGAACATCCTCTCAATTTTCAACTAAATTGAGAGCTACCTCATACAGTTTGAGGCAATAGGCTACATTTAATGCAAACATGCTGCCTGTGCCACCATCCTTGATAGAATGGGGGACTGGAAGCCAGGACTCACTAATTCCCTCAGAATCAAACAATTGGGAAGATCATCCCCTCAAGCCCTCCTTTGAAAAATCAAGGAACTGTACAAGGACAACATCAAACTTACCAAGGAAGGAAACTTGGCTACCACCTTCATAGCTACCAGAAGAAGAGGAAAAGGCCTCCCCCATTCTGCAAGAACAGAAAACATAACAACAACATCACCTCCCACTCAGAGGACCAGTGCTGGGAAGTTGATGTGCAGCTTGGTTACAAGACCCTGCCACTCCATCATATATTTTATATATATATTATCTTTGGGCAATATCTCCTTTAATAATATAAATTAAAGGTTCCTAAGTAACCAGGTATACGTGTTTTCAAAGTGAATTCCCTGAAGAGAGGTGGTAAAGATCCCCAATATTGTTTTTGCTCCTCTATTATTTTATTTAATAATCAACTTATTAATATTGATTAATAATATTGAATCATAACCAAACAAATAAACCTTGCAATAGCTCTATACAAATATTTTTTGGATTTTTGCTGTATTTATTGAATAATATATTTATTATTTATTCCATTGCCTCTGATAGCTAAACAATAGCAAGGTTCTCGGAATACAGGAGGCTGAAAACTTGATCTTCCATGGCAATTATGCCTCTTTTAGCTTATGACACAAGGGATGATGAGAACAGAGAAAGAAGATGCCTTATCTCAAATTGAATGCTAGAAAAATCCTTTTGTGCAATGAGTAAAGAAAACCTCATCTCTGTTTCATAAAAATCCAACAACACATTGTAATTTGCCAACTCAGGAGTTTCTGAAATTTTGATAATATTTAAATTTTGAAGTAAAATTAATGCTTTTATATGTTGTAGTTTAACATTAGAACTATTGTCCATTGGTTTCATTATAAAATGAATTATTTAATTGTAAGAAAATCAATGCAGTTGTCAAATGGGGTTTGCTACCTCAAACGTATCAAATGAAAATGTTTCCTGATGAGATCCCCTTACTTTAAGCTCAAAAAAAGCTGGAAAAATGCACTATGACTTTAAATGCAAGAACTAATTTTTTATAACAAGCTCTCTTTATAGTTAAATTCTATCATATTTGGACTCAAACAAAATTAAAAATTGAAAGCAGAAAGCTTGATGTGTGTTTCAAGAAAATTAAAATCTTTTTGTGAAATATTGTCCTCTCATGAACTCCAACCCAACCATGAAGGTAAACAAAAGTGGAAATGTGGTAAGACTTGCTTTTATTTATGCCTTCAGGTTTGATATTTCTCAAGAGATTTCATTTGAATCTTCCAATGTCATGTTTAACCAAATAAGATGAAATTTTTTCAATACATGAAAGGAAGTAAGAAAATGATTTTTATCAAAAAAACAAATTTGATCTAATTTCAATTGCAAAAGGTTTATCCAAAATGTGGTAAATGATCAAGAAATGAAGTTTCAATAACATTTTTTATAAGAATATTGCCTTGGTCCTCTTTTTAATTAGGAAGAATTTCAGCACTAAAAATTTCAGATGAATCTTTGTAAATTTTGATTTTAAACCAGAAATACTCAGTTACTAAGAAACCTTTTGATATTTTCTTTACCTGTAGCAGATATCACAAAAGATTCACAATCAGAGTTTACTGGAAGTGGCATCAAAATTGCACCTCTTAATTGCATTGTAGAATTTTTTTTCAAGGATTTTCATACCAATTCAAAATGAAATTTTACTCACTATGTAAAATATTATAGAAGCATTTTATTGCTTTCAATACCAAACCTGGTTAAAATTAATCATCTTGATCATATGTGGATTTAAAAAATGGAGGTGAAATTTGAAACAACTTAAGTGCTCATCCCATTAATTTGAGACAAATTCTACTTCTAACAATAGGTGTATTCTTGATTTTGAATTAATTTACCATGGAAATACTTTGTTTGAAACAGAAAGCTTTTGAATTTAATTTTAAAATCTCTCAAATTATTTCAACTGTAAAATTGAATGATAACTTTCAATCTATTTTCTGGATTAATTATTTTTCCCTGTCAAGGGAACAGAATGATTATTATTCCTGATATCTTTTAAAATGATAAAAAATGATCATCTCAATCAAAATCTGTGGTAAAGCAAAACATGAATAAAAAATGTGTTAATTTTTATCACAATGCAAGTGGTATTTCCAAAAAATTTTTCCTTCTGAAAGTTTTTTTTTCTTCATTTCACAATGTAGAATTTGGCTCACATTTTTGAAATGAATTATGGAGTAGATGAATAAACAATTTGAAATATTGAATTTGTAAATGAACCCTTTGTAATCTCTCAATATTCATCATATTCAATCGCTTATACCTTCAGGTTCAATTGTCTGAAAATTCTTTCCCTCCATTGAATTTAGACTTCAAAAAACCCCATACACGTTTTGAGCGCTACTTGAAGACTTAAATATGTTAAAATATGGATTGTAGACCTCCTCATAGTTCAAAATTTACCAAAACTCTCACATTAAACAAGGAAGTAGAAGAACATTTGCCAAATTCCAATGTGTCAGCCTCCTGGATGCCAAGAACCTTGCTGCCCTTTAGCTACCAGAGGTGATAGAATAAATAGTAGATATATATTTGCCATAACCAGATTGACTCAGTCTCCTCCGGCTTACTCAGCCCTCAGCCAACCTCAGCCCAGCTCAATCACACTCCACTACTGAACATCCTGAAGTATCCCCCTGCATATCCTGCAGCCTTTAGGTAATCTCCCAGGCACACCCTCTACCTCTCTATGGCTTGGTGCATCCTCATCTCTCCTTCAAACCCTATCTAGCATGAGAAGTACATACAGTAAAACCATAGTACATACTCCTGGCTGGACAACCCATACTCCAGCTCAGTACATGACCTTCCTGGACAGGCCCATTACTCAATCTGTCAATCTGCAACCTTTAACCCAATTGGTCCACATGTAATGCCATGGACCTCCCAACCCAACACCAGTCATCCAATCCTGAAAGCCTCCTCACAGCTCTCACATATACTGGCCACTCCTCTCCCCTTGGACTAATTCCCCCAAGGAATTAGTATACTACTTCTTATTGGTTAGCCCCTCATCCAATATGTTTCATCTGAGCACAAGAAAGCCAACCAGCCTACCTTACTCACCTCACCTATCCCTCTGGTGTTACTCTTACAGGATTCCCTCTTCAGATCCTTCAGAGCCTTACTCCTGGACTCATGTTCTCATCATTTTCCTTACTCTACATCCCCTCCTCATTTGCAACCAACCCCTTATCTCTATCCTGAGTTCTGTGAATAGTAGTGCCTGTGCCTTCAGCCCCTTGCACGCCAGGTGCAGTTGTGACAATATTATTCAATAAATTCAGCAAGAATCTGTAAAATATTTGGATAAAGCTTATTCCAAGGTTGATTGGTTTGGTTATAGTTTGAAGTTATAAATCAATATTAATAAATTGATTATAAAAAAATTAATGGAGGGGCCACAATAATATTGGGCATCTTTAAAACCTCTCTTCAGGGAATTGACTTTGAAAACACATAGACCTGGTTACTTTGGAACCTTTAATTTATATTCTTAAAGGATATATTGCTCAAAGATAATATGTATACACAATACGCGGTGGAGTGGCAGGGAATTGTAACCAAGCTGCCGCAACAGAAAAAGGATAATAAAACTCACTTGTATATTATTTAATCCTTTGGGTACCTGTTTGGGATGTGCAATGATGGGTTAAACCTGTTACTGGGGTTAAAAGGTTGTTCAGCAGTTTAAATTTATAAAAAGGGTTTGGGATGGGTATTATTAATCAGACTAAAGCCATAAATCACTTACTTATCTCTTATAAGTATTTGATTACCTTGGCACGGTGTCTGGTGGTAAATATAATCGCTTCTCTGGGTATAAATATCCTCAAAAGAGCTCCTTATTTATAGCTCCTTGAGTCCCAATATTGTCCCTCTGAGGGATACAGAGGCTCAAAGGGACGGAAAATATGGCTAGCAGGGTGACCAGTGGTAGCCTGTCACATTTTACATGTGCTATAGCCTGGTTAATATCTAATTCCACAGGGTATGGGAATTATTCTACCTTTTATTTGATTTTTTGGACGTGTGAATTACACTAATCTGTCCATATTATTTATTATTAATTAATTATCCTTAGTAAATGTTCCCAGTATGTTAAGAATTCTTTTAATAGAAATTCCTATGGGTAATCTGATTTCAGTTGTGTTCTCATTATGTACTAACTGATTGGAGTAAAATTGTGACAATGATTTTACTTGTTATTTTCAAAATTCAGTTGATTTACTGAAAATAATTACTAAAAAATATAAGTTATGAGAGTTGATGTAATATTTGTACATAATTAGTTTCCTTAGTATGTCACGAGGGTATTGATGCCTTAACATTCTCACAATTGTATATTGAAGTATTTTACTATATTTTTTCAAATAGTAGTTATCTTATTTTCGAAATTTTTGGTATTTTTAATTATATTAATAAAAAAATTTGTATAAAGTTTATTTAGGTATTTTTATATAATTTTATGTATTTTTAGACTATCTACTATCCACAGGAAAATTTAGTACATATGTACAATGTTTCCATGTAGGTTGTGGCATGTTTACGTGGTACCTGGGCTTCTCAGGCCGCCTGTCACTCTGTCAACTTGTAGTCCCGCGGCTGCGTACTTGTCAGAGGCCCAGGGCCGCGTACACGGCTTTTGAGGGTACGCTGACAGGGTGGAAGTGCTGCTGCTTAGCCACGGGCGGTTGTGTTGGTTCCCGCAGCTGCATGCGGGAATTGTGACAGAACACATTTCTGTGTGTAACTCCTAAAATATACACAACACCTCAATTATGACTGCATTTTAGGTGTGAACCCTATACGTGACAACACATGTGAAATATTTAATTGGCCAAAAAAGTACCATAGTGGTGCTGTGGTATTTTGGTTGTTCCTTTCTTAATTTTTTAAAAATATAAGGAGTTGGATTTCAAGGGTGGGGTCAGTGAGTAGCCCTACCTAATTTTGTGTGGAGAATCCATTTCTGAAATAATATTCATGGGTTTCTTACTCATTCTTAAGTGAATTTGAATATTATTATTTTTATATTATTTTTGTTACTTTTGCAGCTTTCTCTGCAATAGTAGCAAGCTGACACATTGAACCCATAAGTCTATGCCTCTGTGACTATTTAAATCGTGAAAATAGAATCTCAAGGAGAAAGGGTTCCAACTCTGCCCACTGAAGATCAAGTACAAGTTTTAAACTCAAAAAGCATCAATAAAATTTACCCAAACAACAACTTTTTCAACATGGAAACAACCAATGAAAACCTCTATGGAGGGAAGAAGTTCATTCCTGCAAAGTTCCAAGAGCCATTTGAGAAAAAATTTGAAATATATGGCATAAATGTTCCAAAATTCCAATGGGACCATCATATTTTGACAAAGTGATGAGATGGACGGGGTCCTGGGTCTGGGTCAGCATGATGGAGAAGTGGAAGGATTATTATGTGAGAAAGAGAGACTGAGAACAAGATCATGAAAAAGAAACAAAAACAAAGAGAGAATGAGAAAGAAATAAAGAGAGGCATACCTGGGTCAGCATGATGGGGAAGTGGAAGGGTGAGAAAAGAGATCCTTCCACACATCAGAGGCTGACTCAGGTATGGTACAACAGGATGTGAAAGGGAAGTGACAGGGATTTAGCACACATGAAAGATGGGTTGGGTTAACACAATCCAACACCCCCCCTTGCTGCATACTGGAATGACAGCCAAAATAGAATGAAAAGAAATGGAAAGGAAATGAAGAGGAGATGGAATTGAAAAAGGGGGGATGGAAGGAGAGGAATTAAGAAACATCCATAGAAACTACTCCAAGTAGTGCATGGTTTTTTCCAGAAGTAGTCAAGTCAGAGGCTTGGTGAGGGTATCCGCCAGCTTGTCTTTGGTGGACATATGCATGAGGTCAACTTCATTTTGTTGAATACATTTGGGGATGAAATGATATTGCCCGTGTATATGCTTTGTTCAAAAATGGTGTTCAGGGTTTCTTGCTAGGGCCTCTGCACCTTTGTTATCCACATGTATGGGAATGGGGGAATCAGATTGGAGACATAATTTTCTGAGGATATTTCTGAGCCATAAACCTTCTTTGTACAAGTCAGAGAGGGCATTGTATTTGGCTTTGGTTCACTAAAGAGAAACCATAGCCTGCTTACGGGAGTTCCACCTGATTGCGCCATCACCAAAGCAATACACAGACCCAGAGGTGAATCAACAATCATCTCCACCCAGTCAGAGTTGGAGAAACTGGTGATTTCAAGAGTACCTCCTAATTTCAGAGACATGGACTTGGTGGAAACTATGTAGTTGAGGACCCTGACTGTTGCTTTTCAGTGCGCTTCAGAAGGGTCACAAAGATGTTGAGAGAGACAATTAACAACAAAAGAAATTTTGGGCCTCTTGCACTGAGAAACCCATAGGAGTGACCCTATAATTTGACTGTATGGGCCTGACAATGTTGGATCTTGAGGAGAGTGACAACAAAAATCTTTGAAGGTGGAGTCAGAAGGTGCCTGGACACAAATTTGATCTTTTCCAAGGAACCTTTCAGAGATGTCATTGATGTAGTGACTTTGGTTGGGAAAAACACATGTTGGTTCAAGGGTCCCGCTTGTTTTGGAGGGATATGAAACAAAGAAGATCTTCATTGGAACCTATACAGAAGTCTTTATCAAGCGAGATGATCAGTTGATTGACAAAGGTTGGTTTTACCACAATTGCAAGGTCATCAACATCAGTGGTGAGAGCCCCAAAAAGTTTTCCGCGTTTGATTTTGAAGTAGAGCATTGGGTTGTATTGAGAGTTGGTGAGTCCCAGAAAAATAAGGGACTGATGATGTTTAGCCTTCCACTGGCTGGGCCACTGCTTCAGGCCATAGATTGAGCATTGGAGTTTGCATACATAGTCTGGATGGCGCAATTCCTTGAAACCTGGGGGTTGCTCCATATAGACCTTTTGCTCAAGAGTCCTGTTAAGAAAGGCCTTTTTAAAATCTACCTGGCAACCCTTCCAGTCATTGGAAGCAGGTAGACTTAGGATGACACAGAGCCTTTCCAGGCAAAGGGTGGGAGAAAAGACCTTGTTGTAGTTGAGACCACGGGTCTGTGAGTACCCCATGGAAACCAATCTAGCTTTTAGTTTTTGAATGGTGTGGTCAGGTTGTTTCTTCACCTTGAAGACCCACTTTGAATGGATTATTTTCCTCTTCTTGGGACAAGGGACCAACTTCCATGTCTGCATTCCCAGAAGGAAAGCAAACTCATCATCTGCTGCTTCTAGCCACATTTCTTTGTTTTGTGACCAAAGAATTTGATGAAATTTTGAGAAAAGGAGCTTGATTGCTAGTAATCACAAACCAACTAGATACGAAAAATCAGGAAATGAACATCAGATAGGATAAACTTGAAATGTGACCATACCACCAATCAACACCAGAGATAGCTAGGATTTGATGAACAAGACTAGAGTAAGTTGTAGTTGGTTGAAAGTTGGCCTTGAGATGAGAGTTGACAACTGAGAAAGGAGATCGTTGAATGAGTCAAGATAGAATTTGAGATAGATAGAATTAGAGATAAAGAGAAAGATATAGGGTGATCTTCTCACCAGATGAAGAGACAATACATCTTAGTATTTAGAGAGATTGGTCGGAAAGGGAGTTGAGGAGAGAAGGAAGGAAGTGTGTATGCAGGAGATCGAGAATAGAAATGGATTGATTGGAGCAAGGATGGAGATTGAAAGATGAGCAATGATTGTAGGAAGGAGTGATGAACAAGGATAGGAAAGTAATAGAGAGCAATGAGGAAGAAGAAGAAAAAGGGATAAGGTGAGGTCAGAGATAGAAATCAGAAGAAATAAGAGATGAGAGCAAGTGTTGAGTCAAGGAGTGATGAGTGATACTTGAGTGATATCAAAGTGATATTGAAGAAGGTCGCGACATTAATTATTCTTTATTTTCAACAGAATTTGTTGCCATGTCTTGGGGGTGTTGCACCCATTGTCAGAGGCTGAAGAATTAGAACAATGGCCTAGTCTGTCAGGGGGATTGCAGACACAAGTCAAACGTCTTGGTTTGGGTGAATGGGATGGAGGAGGTGGGGGAAGAGTGGCAGCTGGGAATTCAATAAAAACCACCTCATCATCAAGGGGACAGCTACAGAGCGGAGATGCTGGTTGAGACAGTGAATTGGAAGTTGTTGAGATAGGAGGACACACTAGTGAGGTGTTGGGGGAGTTTGTGATGGTGTTGGAGTGATGACGTTTTGGGGAGCATGAATGGGGTCAGAGATTCTGCGTGGAAAACCTTCCCAAAGTTTGAATTGTATTGGTAGCAAGTGGTCATCTGGCGTCAGTAGGGATGGAGAAGATGGGAAAGGGGGTGCAGGCACAGGAGAACAAACCAGCCATGGGATTTTCATAATTACTGAGGACAGAGGAGGGGAAGGCTTAGACACGTAGGGAATGTTAGTGTTAGAGCAAACTACATCTCTGGACTTGACCAATTTTCTGGTTTCAAGGTCCAAAATTTGCCCCCCATTACAGTTGGAAAAATAAGAGAGGAGTAGGGACTCCCAGGCCTTGGAGTCCAGCTTTTTTCAATTTTTTTCAGGAACTTTGTAGTAGGTTAGGCAGTGTCACCTGGCTAGTTTACAAGAGCAACCTGTCAAAGCAGATCAAAAACAGAAAATAAATTATAAAATTAGAATTAGTGAAAAATCCATGTATATTATTGCAGAAATGGATCCCCAACTCAAAGATAGGTAGGGTCACTCACTGATCCCACCCTCTAATTCCAACTCCTTATATTTTTAAATAATTTCAGAAGAACAAGACCAATAAACCACAGCACCACTATGGCACCTTTTGGCCATTCTAATATCTCACACACAATGCCATGTATAGGTTTCACACCTAAAATTCAGTCAGAATGGAGGTGTTGTGTATATTTTAGGAGTTACAGGCGGATTTGTGTTATGTCACAGTTCTTGCACGCAGCCCCACATTAATATAGCAAGGGTACACACGCCTGACACACAGTATGTAGGCTAATTTCAAGAATCCCGCATTCAGAATGACTGATGATGGATTCCCACACGCAGGTGTCAACTCCGCGCTTCAACAGCAGCCGTACTAATTTCAACAGCCAGGTACCGCAGGAACATTCTAAAACTTGCATGCATACATCAAGCATATGTAACAAGTTGACTGAAGGATAGGGAGATGTTTGAAAACTAAGAAAATTGGATAAACAATATGAAAATCAAAAAATTAAAAGAAAATAAATTTTGAGAAACAATAATGAAGGTTGTCACGTGAATGAGATTGCCAAATCTTTATTAACCACAAAACACACCAAGAGGTCTATCAAAAAATTATTAAAAATTACCAACCTGGGCAAAAGATGGCATATAATCTACAAATACCCACTTCCACCCATTCCACTCTGAAGAAAGTAATACAAAATGAGGAAATATGTCTGAAACATAAAAAAATAACAAATTAATATTTAAATACCCTCTGACCATTATTTAACATGGAAATATGACACAGACAGGCTAACAAGCTGACAGAACCAAGACTACGTGCCAAAATAGCCCTTGGTAGCCTTCCAGCCTTGGAAAAAAAGCTCAACCCTCTCTATGTGCCCTGAGAAGGTCTTATTACCCCAGAAAAGTATATAAACAGCCCCTTTTAGATGGTTTAAACCCCAGTAATTTTTGAGTAATCAATCCAGACCCCCTTTCCATCTGTGATCAAGTGGTTATTCAAGATAAACAAGTGATTGATGAATTCAGTCTAATAGTATAATTATTAATTCTAAAAGCATTGTTAATTCCATTGAAGAATATCAGCAATATCCCCAACAATTGTTCTGAGACCCTTTCAACCGTGTATTTCTGCAAGTTTCTTGGATTTTCTGCTTGAATTAGTAAGTTATCTCCTCCTTGCCTCCAGGAATAAGTGCTGTGAGTTAACCAGTCCACCCAATACCCTTGAGTAAACCCCTTTTGAGTAATCAATTAGGACCTGTAGAGAGTAATGGTCATGATGAAACATGACTGCTGAGTGACAGGTCTCACTCAATCAGAGACCCAAAGATTCCCGCAAGCTCTCTCAACGCTGTGAATGCTACAATAGGAGAACACGGTAGTGATGCCAACTTAGAGTCTTATTGTTGTATGCTGGTTGTACTACTTGGACCTTGTGGTCAAGCAATTTTTGGCATTCTTCCCATCTTTTCCTACTTTTCTCAATTTCTTTTCAAATTTCATTCTCTCAGTCTCTTTCAGTCTCCTCAATCTCAATATCTCAAACAAAATCTTCAAAATCAAGCACAAATCAAGACAATTGACAATCTCATCAACCATCTGTCAAGCCCCTACCTCTCTAACTGGTGAGATCAATTAGCACTTACAATCATCTGAATGCCAACCAATCTATGATCTCCAATTTACTGTACAGCTTTTTCACGTTTTCTCCTTTCCTCCTCTTGATGCCATAGCAAAATCTACCCAGAAAAACTCATCACGGTGTTTGTATTCTTGTTCTTCTGTTTGTGTCTGGCTGTTGTTATGGTTGTACAATTCTCATTGAGCTGCTTCATGTTTTAGTCTTGCTGGTTGAAATTCAATAACTATCAGTCAAATTAATATGTTTAAAAGCCAAAAGCTCCCCTTGGCCAGCAAGAACCAGGACTCTAGAAAGCACGTCAGGATTTTTGTCGGACTCTTTCCAACAAGCTATGCTCAAAATGGCTCTGGAAACAACCCCGCTCCTGACCAAAGAGAACTACGGCATATGGAGGGAAAAGATGATGGCCTTTCTGAAACTCAGAGGAGTATTGGAGTTACTCAATCCAACCACTGGAGATCTCTCACCTCAGGAAAAAGAAAAAATCCAGCTGCTTCTCATATCTAAGGTTGACTCCATCACTCACAAAAACATCATGAGTGCAGCCAACATCAACTTGGCCAAGGACATATGGTGTGCTATCAAGGAACAATTTTTGTCTACCCAGGCGTCTAATCAAGCAAGAATTTTCAAGGAATTCCTGCACGTTTGTTTCAAAGAGGAAAAAATCATTAACTTTGTGACGGACATCAAAAGTTCAATTAAAAAGATGGTTGAAATTGGCATAGAACTACCGGACAACATCCTGGCTTATCTGACAATGCTCAAATTCGCACCAAATCTTCAAGATCTCAAATTTTGTGGTGCTCTTTCATGGACGCGAGTTGGGAAAGGCTGCGCGCAGATTGGAAAGCTTGTGCGGATTGGAAAGCTTGCGCGGATCGGAAGGCTTGCGCAGATTGGACGGATTTTGCAGATTGGAAGGCTCGCACAGATTCAAAAGCTTGCGCGGATTGGAAGGCTTGTGTGGATTGGAAGGCTTGCGCAGATCGGACGGATTGCGTGGATTGGAAGGCTTGCGCCAATCGGACGGATTGCGCGGATCAAGCGGATTGCGCATTGCAAGATGCGCGGATTGGATCACAGGGGTACGCCCCGGATACCTCGAACGGGTTGTTGGGCTGACACATCATGAGAAGGACAAACCAGCAGGGAAAACAGATGGGGCATGGGGAAGGGGGAGGTGGATCATGGGTTATGGGACGGGGGACGGAGGGCTAGGGTTGGGCTAGGGTTCTGTGGCTTAGGGGTTGTATTCCATCATTCTTGCTTACTTGCGGTTGTACTTAGGTTAGGATTGAAAGGGAGGACTTGAATACTTCACTCTAAACTCCGGGTTGTAAGGAACATCATCACTTCACTGGATATATCACTTTTTGCATGGCATCAGATTGGATTGGATTGGAAAGGGAGGAATTCATTTTATTTTTGCTCTATCACTCCCTCTCTTTCTCTCTCTCTCTCTCTTGACCGGCTGCATCCAATCTCCTTACAGAGGTTTGATCAAAAACTTCCGGAACTCAAGGACAACTTCAGGGGTGTTCCCTCACAATTTTCCACAAAGTCAGCTCATTCACTCCAACAAGCAGATCTCAGTCAAGTTTCTGTGTAATCATCTCATTCAATACCACAACAAGATCAAGGCCAAAAATGGCAAGAAAGGGACTTTGCAAAGTACTTCAAAAACCACCTAAGCCACTATGAGGACCAAGACCAAGAATATCATTTCTAGCAGATGCATCAAAGGGTACCATAATCAAAAGCAAGACAAACATCATTCTCAATCCAAGTGCTTCCATCTACATCCAGAAAAGACCCCCAAGTGGTGGAGGGAAAACCAGAGCAAGTGGAAGAAAAGGCAAAAGAAGTCTCAGGAGACTGCTCACTTTCATGCATTTGTGACCAGGTGGATAGACTCAAAAGTTGGAGCAGAGAACAACATATTGATTGAAAGCAGAGCAACCTCACACATATTCAATGATAAGCCATTATTTACCATTCTTGAACCTTTCACAGGAGAAAACATCACAACGGGAAAGGCCGGGGCAAATTTACCCATCCACAGGTTGGGAACGGTCAAACTGGAATGGAAGAATTAGACTGTCACTCTCTCTAACTGTTTGTACGTTCCAGATATTGTTGTTAACCTAATCAGGCTGGCAAAGCTTCTTGAACAGGGCTGCACTTTGAAGGCCAAAGCTAGGAGTTTTTAATTCAAAAGAAATGAGACAAGGATATGTCAAGGTACAATTGTGAACATTCTCTTTGCGCTGGATAAGCCGCGCAAGATTGGTAACAACAAGTGCTATTGGACACAAAAAGAAGACCCAACATCTTTAAAAGACCTTCATCTCTCCTACAGTCACGCTTCTGTGGGTTGCTTAGCCAAAATCAAGGGCGCCCAATAAAGTATCTCTGACAAGGAGAAATTTAAGTGTAAAGACTGTCTCCTGTGCAAGATCACTAAATCTCCCTTCAAATCCATCTACACCTCAGTGTCTAAACCATTTGAACGGATTCATCTAGACGTCATTGGTCCAATCACGCCAGAATCTCATAAACGTAAAAGATATATCCTGAAATTTTTGGACAACTATTCTGGCTACATCTCATGAGGTATCCCACTGACTTGCAAGGACAATATGACTCCAGTACTGATGGAAGTGATGGAGAAACAAAAGAACATCTGTGGATACTATCCTTCAAAAGTGTGTTTGTATGGTGGTACCAAGTTTGTAAACAAGAAGTTAACCAAATACCTCAAAGAGACATTCATAAATCATCTGGTGACTGAACTGTATCATCCTGAGCATAAAGGCAGAGCCGAAGAGCTAATTGAACCATAGTTGAAAGTGTGAGGTCCTCATTAAGCTCAGAAAAGCTACCTTGGAAGTACTGGTCAGAAGTGATTAAATCCTGCTTCCTCAGCCTCAATCAAATTGCAAAAGGAGGCCTGGATCAATCTCCTTGCGAACTAATCAAACAAAACAAGCTGCCCTCAAATTACCTTCAACCCATTGGTATCACAACCATTGTGTTGAATCAAAATAGAGTGAAAGGAGCCAAATTCAATCCTAAAGCGCAAGAAGGAAAACTGGTAGGTTACAACCCTGAGTTTCTCTCATACCGGATTCTCATGGCAAATGGACAGATCATTCAATCTAAACATGTTCAATTCCTGAAGCAGTTGGTAGACCAGCTGGGAATCAATTCTGACTTGGATCTTGATTTCATTATTGTAGATGAAACTAAAAACTCCACAACGGCAAAAAAAGAAAATGACACCAATTGGATGAATTATTGTGATCCACCACCAGAGGTGGCTCCATCAGACAAAGAATCATAAAGTTCTGAAACTGACTCAAGCTCAGGAAGTGATTTGTCTTTGGATCCTGCCCAACCCATTGTAGCAAACGTCAAAACAAGAGTGCCAACCCGTGAAATTGTCAAAGAACCACCCAGACAAGCTCTCCATTACCAATCTACAATCAGACCCCCTCAATGATACGGGTTTTACCACTACTACAAGCCTAAAACCTTTGATCAAGCCAGTAGATGTGCTGAAAGCTTCAAGCGGCAGGGGGAAATCAAGAAAGAAATCAATCAATGTGAGCTACTTGAAGGCTGGGAAGAATATGAAGGGGATACTCCTCTGAATCCTTTCAACACAACGTGGATATTCAAAATCAAAGACAACGCTCACAACAACATGATCATTCACAAGGCTTGAATTTGTGTCAGGGTTTCAACCAAGTTCATGGCTTAGACTTTGACAAAAAATTCCATCCAACCGGTGTAAGACTCCAAACGGTGCTAGGCCGTGGCAGTTCTGTGGAGGGGAAAGGTGCTGTTTAGGCTGCCCTCCTGAGTGTTACAAAAATATTTAGAAGTAAACAAGATCAAGGTCCAGGACCTGGTAAATGAGGAATCAAGGAGTAGAGGATAAAGATGATAATAGTTTGGTACCAATGGAACAGCACTATCTGAGACAAGATTATGCAGGGAAAAAATTGAACAAAAGAAGTTAAAGTACTCTTAGAGTTCAAAGAACAAAAGCTGTTGTATGTAAACAACGCCCACAAGCTAATAACCCTGGTTGTCAGCGGAAGATTGGGGATGATCAACTCAAACCCAAACCACCTCCAGGTTCTCAATGAACCTGCCCAACTCTCTACAATCAAGCGCTTGAAGGGTACCTGATAACTGAGGGTGGCTTTACAAGACAAAGCACAATTTTTAAGAAGCTCTAAAGCAAACAGTAACTGATTTGAAGCAAGGATAGCCTCAAAACTTCTCAAGGGACTCAAGAGTAGGCTGGCAGAATGCAACTCCAAAGGAAATAAAGGGAGGTATAACACTCCAGGTCTTAAGCTTAATAAGACCTCTTCAATCAATTGTGATTGGCTCCAGAAAGATGATCAAGGATCAAGACCAGTATGGTCAGAGAAAGGGATCAAAGGGTGGAATAACACACTCAAAAATTCCAACAGACAGAATTTTTCTTCAACCAGCAAGGCTATTGGTTGTTGATAAGGATCAGGCCACAGAGGGGCTAAGACTCAGGGTCAAAAATGGATCAAGGGGAAATCAAAGATATACCCAGGATAAGGATCAGGATTCAATTTCTTGATAATCTGGACACAAGCACACATACCTATGGATCAATTTCTATGATAATGATATGATGATCTCATGATGAAAAAGCAGGGGAGAGCCCCTACTTTTATAGACGAGAGGCCTGTAGACTATTTACAAGAGAGATTTACAAATGGGAGCGGAATTTTTTTTTTTTTAAGGATCATTGTCATGAGAAAACAAAAGAAAAAAAGAAAAAAACAAGCTCTCAGAAAAGAAACAACCAAAGAGGGACGCCCGCAGGCATCCTGATGGGCCCAGGCGACTTCCGGGTCTGCAGATGACCACTGGCAGGTGTCCGACGGGCATGGGTGACTTGTCCATTGGCCGCGCAGAGACCGGCGAGCTAGAGGTGGAAAGGGGATTGATGGACGGCCATTTGAGATGGTGATGGCGGGAGAGGTAGACGGTGAGCTAAGAGGCGGATGACAGATTTGAACGCGTAGGAGTCAATGTTGGATTGACGGATGGTAGATCGGACCTCCGGTGTTGGATGGTAACTGTTGTGGGTGGTAATTGAATAACTATCAAACTGATGGTCTTGAATGAATGAAGGTCTGATGACACTGGCACTGGTACTAGGATCTTGCTTGCTCAATAGCGGTTGATGACTGCTAGGATGAGGTTGATGACTTGAGGGGAAGGAAATGGAGGCAGAGTAATGATGACTCACGCACTGGCCAGGGTGTCCAGGATGGGGCACCACACCGGAAAAATTGCCTTGTTAAGGGCTATTTTTCTATGTGCCTTGAAATAAAACCTAAATATCCAGCAGTATGATGTAAAGGCTGCCTTTATACACGCGCCACTAGAAGAAGAAGTAATCATCAAAACACCGCAAGGATGTCAACGCAAGTGTCAGTACTTCAGACTCAAAAAAAGCCTGTACGGTCTCAGACAATCTCCAAAAAATTGGTATGGGACCCTCACAGAATGGATCAAGTTGGTTGGCTTCAAGGAGTTGGACAGTGACCCCTGGCTGTACAGAAGTGAAGACAGCAAGTCTTTTCTCTTCTTTCATGTTGACAACCTAATTCTTGTGGGCAACGGTAACAACTTCAACAAAAAATTCAATGCTTGATTCAAAAATTCCCAAGCTCACAAACCTGATACAATCCAAGGTATGAAATTTGTTAAGTTTTGTTTCCAAGTCCTGTCTCCAGCTATGCCTACAGCCGCGCTCACGGGCGCTGCGCGGGTGAAGACACTTCACTCCTAAAAATGAAGTGTACCCGGTTCAGCTTACCTCTGGTCTGACCTGGTCACGGCGGACCTCCTCAACTCCCTCAGGGGACTTCATCCTCATATCTCAATCTGTGCTACATCCCAACACCTCAATTCAAAAGACCCTCACCCCCATCGACCAGTTTCCTCATTTTTCATCTCATTTCCTTTCTTTTCTCAACTCAATCCTTCTCATCATCGTACTCCCTGTCTGTGTGACCAGTGAGATATTGTATTCATCAACCTAACGTTTCATAATTCTCACCTCATGGATCTGACCTTCTCCATTCCATCTCATCGTTAGCCTACTCAATCTCATTTGTCCGTTCATGTCCCCAAGCACTCGTTGCCTGTTTAACCTTGTCAACATCGTCTTTCTGCGCTGAATGTTGGTGATCCTCACTCTGCAGTTTTTCTGTTCAATGCTGGCTTCTTGTTGATGTCTCTTTGCCCATCCAGTTTCCAGTTTTACGTTCAATCCATTTCTCAATTTTGTCAAAATTCAAAAGAACGTAAAACAGGTTTTTTTTAAGCCAACCCAAACACATCAACCATGGCTTAGAAGAAATCAGATTGCTGGAATCAAGGCCATCCTCTACGCCCCTGACTCCCCATCTACAACTCACCAAAGCCTTGGATGAAGACTTTGAAAAGTTCAAAGAGCTAAACATCAACTATAAGTATGCAATTGGACTTCTCAAATACATTGCGAATAGAAATTGCCCATATCTCAGTTAATTGGTCTCCAGTTTAGCCTGTTTCCAAAATAAACCAGGTCTGACTCATTGGAAGGAACTAAGAAAAACGTGGCAATACCTCAATCACACCAAAGAGAAGAAACTCACTCTTGTCTATGATGAATCAAAGGGCCCGATTGAATGTTATAGTGATGCGTCCTGGGGTGAAGATACAACCAGCCAAAAGTCACAGTCTGGCTACCTCTGCCTATCTTTTGGCTCCCCTCTCTCCTGGAATAGTTAAAAACAAAGGAACATTACCTATTCCTCCACTGAAGAAAAACTTAATCCTCTACTCGACTCATATCTTGAAGGCAAATGGCTCCATCACTTGCTGAGAGAAATCTTTCAAACAAAACTCTTGTTTTCAAAACACTTCATTGACAAAAAAGGACTAGACAATAAACTGATGGAGTTTGGATCAAATGCTAAAACCATACACATGGACCTCAAGAC
Source organism: Puccinia polysora (assembly GCA_025617555.3). Lineage (NCBI taxonomy): Eukaryota > Fungi > Basidiomycota > Pucciniomycetes > Pucciniales > Pucciniaceae > Puccinia > Puccinia polysora. The sequence continues at coordinate 39,032,323 of CM062634.1, forward strand.
AAAGTGACTTTGAGAAGGACTCCAAGAAGGATCTTTGACCATTCATCTGATCAAAACTGGTAAGTTGTTGGCTGATCCCTTAAATAAGGCGTTCAGTCTAGAACAACTGCAGAAGCTCTCTGACATGATCTTTACGGTTTGATCTCAAGTAAAGGGGTGTGTAGAGAGTAATGGTCATGATGAAACATGACTGCTGAGTGAAAGGTCTCAATCAATCAGAGACCCAAAGATTCCCGCAAGCTTTCTCAATTCAGTGAATGCTCCAAAGGGAGAAAACGGTAGTGATGCCAACTTAGAGTCTTATTGTTGGATGCTGGTTGTACTACTTGGACCTTGTGGTCAAGCCATTTTTGTCATTCTTCCCATCTTTTCCAACTTTTCTCAATTTCTTTTCAAATTTCATTCTCTCAGTCTCTTTCAGTCTCCTCAATCTCAATCTCTTAAACAACATCTTCAGAATCAAGCACAAATCAAGACAATTGAAAATTGCATCAACCATCTGTCAAGCCCCTACCTCTCTAACTGGTGAGATCAATTAGCACTTACAATCATCTGAATGCCAACCAATCTATGATCTTTACTTCACTGTAAAGCTTTGTCACCTTGTCTTCTTGCCTCCTCTCAATGGCATAGCCAACTCTCCCTGGACAAACTCATCATGGTGTTGGTATTCTTGTTCTTCTGTTTGTGTCTGGCTGTTGTTATGGTTCTACCATTCTCATTGAGCTGCTTCATTTTTTAGTCTTGCTGGTTGAAATTGAATAACTATCAGTCAAAGTAATAGGACCTCATTGTCCCAAGTTCTTTACACGGTTCAAAGGAGCTTCTTGAAGAGAGATTGTTATCCATAAAAATCCCCTGTTTGCATAAACTGTGACCCCTCTTGAAAAATATATTTAAATCAATTTAATCCAATCAAACCACTAAAACTTTGCAGTTGCTTCTAAATCAACCATTTGAGAATTTTACATAATTTTCTTGGAATTATTATTATTCCAACACCAATATCACTTGCTTTAGCTAAAGGAAAGCAAAGTTCCTGGTATCAGTAAGATGACAGGCAGCCAAAGGGATGGATGGATGGGGGAGAAGATATAGATTGACCAAGTACAGCCAGAGGAGGTTTGAAGCCAGAAGGAGAGTAACACGGGAAAGAATTATGAAATTGAAAGGCATCAAGAAGGGCATCATCCCAGAACTCTTTGGGGGTAGAAGCTTAGAGAAGAGAAAATTGAATGACATTGCAAATCATTTGAATGGTGGGCCCTGCAACTCCATTCAGCTCAGGGGAGTGGGGTGGCCTGGGTTTGTGGGTGATTCCAAGGGAGAGGAGATAGGATGCAAATTCTTTCAATGTGTAATCTCTTCCATTGTTGGTTTGCAGAGATTTGATGGTGAAGTGAGAAAGTATCTTGAAATTGGAATTGAATAGTTTGAAACAATTAAACACATTGCTCTTTAGTTTGATAGGGTAGACAGACACAAAATTCAATTAATAATCAATGAAGGTTACAAAGTAGTTGTAAACCTCATGAGAGGAGACCTCAAACAAGGAAAAATTGGAGTGAATGACCTGGCCTGTCTCCGTCAAGCACTAAGGGCAGCACAACTTGAATGGGGTACAGTGCATTTTGCACTGCACACAGATTGAGAACCGTTGGACTTCTAGTTTGTTTGAGGAAGATGGTAGGACGCCATGATTGGAAAGAAATTGTTTGAGGGGCTTAAGCCTTAATTGAGAGAAACAAAGATGATAGTCAATTAGAGAGGTTTTAATGACTTCACACTTACCCGCCCTTTCTAGAGATGAGATCACATGAGATGAGGGAAGATAATAAAGGTTTTCTTTTTGATAACCTTTTCCAAGATGTGAAGAGGGGAGGTTTATAGACTTTTTTGAGTAGATTGAAAACCTGGAAAATGTGAAGATCACCTTTAGATCTATTTTGCAGAGCCCAGCAATCAATAGTAGGTGTTCATGCAACCATGGAACCACAAGGGTCAGGATTATACAATCCCCAAATGGGAGTTTTGAGTGACCACAATGTGATGCTCTAACAAGGAAATGATCAGAAAGGTGTTGTAAGACTCCAAATGGTGCTAAGCTGCAGGCAGTTCTGTGGAGGGGAAAGGTGATGTGTAGGCTGCTCTCCTCAGAGTTTCAATAATATTTAAATGTAACCGGAATCAAGGTCCAGGAACTCTTACATAAGGAATCAATGTAAGGGATGAGTTCTGGAATAGTTGGTAGCAATGTGAAAAGCACTATCTGAGGCAAGATGGTTCAGGGAAATACTTGAATACAATAAGTCAAAGTTTTGTTCAGAGTTCAATGGGACAAGGCAGTTGGAAGTAAGAAGACCCAAAATCTAATAACTCTGGTTGTTGGCAGAAGATTAGGATAGATCAACTCAATCCCAACCAACCTCCAGGTTCTCAATGAACCTTCCAAACCCTCCCCAATCAAGCGCTTGAAGGGTACCAGATAACTGTGGGTTGCTGAACAAAACAAAAGCAATTTGTTGTTTGAAGCTCTAGAAGCAAAGCAATAACAGATTCAAACAAGAATAACCCAACGCTTCTCAAGGAACTCAAGAGTAGTGTGGCGGAATTGAACTTTAAAGAATAAAGGGAGGTTTAACACTCCAGATTTCAAGCTTAAAGAAACCTCTTCAGCCAAAAATGACTGGATCCGGAAAGATTCTCAGTTGAGGATCAGAACAGTATTGTCATAAAAAAAGAACAAGAGTGGTATAACAAACTCAAGAATTCCAGCCAACAGAATTCTCTTCATAAAGAGAAGCTATGGTTGGTGATAAGGATCAAGGTCACAGATGGACGGATCAAAGATTTGAGTATGGAGGCTCAAAGGATCAAGGGTTAATCAAAAGATATACCCCAAATAAGGATGAGGATTAATTCCTGATGATAACCGGGGGGGCATATGCACACACTCCCATGGATGATTGAAAAAAGGCAGGGGAGAGCACCTCCTTTTATAGACAAGAGGCCTGTATACTATTTACAAGAGATACTTACAAATGAGTGTGGAATTTTATTTATTTATTTTTTATTTTTTAATTTGATCATGAGAAAATAAAGGAAAAAGAAACAAAAAACACCTCAAAAAAAGTTGAAATCATGGATGAACGGGAATGGAAAGACACAAGGCGGTGCCAATCATTGGCATGGGCAGGAGAGAAGCAGGTGAGGATTGCGCGGACATGCTGATGGGCCTGGTAAACTGCTGAGACCCGCGTGGGAAACAGAAAAGCCGCACTGGTGAATAGTGAGCTAAGGGGAGGATGAGCAATGGATGAGTGCAGCAATGGACAACCACTGGGCGTTGGATAGTTGATGGTGATGAGGACTATCTGCGTGATTGTGGGTAGTTCCGGTAATGGATATGGATACCCTCCCTGAGAACTTCTTCCTATCCAGGCTGAGTTTGATTTGATTCTTCTTGGCCAGCCTCCTAGGATTTTCCTCCAAGATGGCCTTGTGAATTGTCTCAGTGGCTTAAGGGGTGAGTCTGAGTAATTGATCTGGATCTTTGGTTGAGATTAGCAAAGAGTCTAGATAATCATCTGCCTTGGTATAATCACAATCTGCATCAAGGTAGAGTGGAGCAGGTTGGGATGGGGGATAGAAGTTAGTCAAGGATTGATAGGATGGGAAGCTGGTAATCAGATTGGTTGAAAAATGTTGATGGTGGTGATGATGGGTGCCATCACAACGTTTGGAGTGCTGATGATGGGATGAGGGGGATGAGGATGAGGAGGATAATGATGACACTGCCAGGTTCATGATGATGAGTGAAGATGTTCTGTTTCAAGGTTTGATCAATGGTCTTGATCAGCATGGTGTTGGTGGACAGATGACAAGAGGGAGTTTGGATGGCAAGAATTTTTATTCCCGTTGGATGATCAATGACCAATAATCAGAATTGGTACTCCGGAGGGTCAATGCTGATGCAGGCAAAGGTCAAGCTGAGCCAAGCCATTCTTGCCCACACGCTTTGCAAAAGGGAACCGGAGGATAAGGAGTGGAGCAAGAGGGACTTGAACACCGGGAACAGGGATCTAGACACCTGAGAGATCCTCCTAGACAACTAGGAGAAGTCAAGGCTAGGAACTGGAAACTAAAATAGGAAATCATTCCAAAAAAAGATTTTTTTTTGAGGGTGTATTGATGGATAAGGGAATGTAAAAAGATTTCAAAAAATGTACATTTTCCATGAAGTGTCCCGGATTGGTCAGCAAATCTCTCCCCAAATTACAGACTTTCCCTAGTCTGCATCTTGAACTTGAAGATATAAAAAGAAGGAGAAATACAAGGAAATTTGAACAGAGGATTTGCCATTTCTTAATCTTGAGAGAGCCTGACAAGCTGGAAAATGTCTTGATCCATCCAAAAGAGCCCTAGAAGCGGTAGAGATAAAACACAGAAGGCATCCCAGGTCCTCATGTATGTGGCATACAGTAGAGTTTAAAACAAAAATTGCAGCAAATAACCCTGGTGGTGCACAATTGGGAGGACTGACTTCTGAGATAAGTTGCGTCCACAACAATGAAACCACTTGAATTGATCAGCAGGAAACCTTCTGTCTAGTTGAGTACCATCCAGTTCCTCCAAAACACAAGATCCACTTTTATCTTGGAAAAACACCCAATAAGGAACATTCCAACAATTTGAGAAAAGCTTGCCCCACTGGGCCTCCAAAGATTGATTAAAAGCTAAAAGTAGATCACCAGTGTTCAAGGAATCCCTTATTTGATTTGAATGCTTGTCCTCCCAATACTGAACCGATTTTGCTTGGGAATTCATCATCTTATGATAAGCTTTATCACAAACATCTTCACTTTGCTCCAGTTGCTTAATATATCAGCAGTTGAGGACACCCTGTCCCAAGGGATACCCAAGAAAGATTCCATTTCCAGATCCAAAGGAAGAACTTCTCTTTGGCCAAAGATGATTTCATAAGGTTAGTAGCCAGTAGTCCTTTTAGTTGAGGTTTGATAATAGAAGAGAACAGGAGGAAGGAATTTGCAACAATTCTTGCCACTTTCAACAGAAAGCTTAACAAGTGCAGCCTTCAAAGGAGCATGGCCTTGTTCCACCATGCCTTGGTCTTCAGGATAATAAGGAGTAGTAACTCCATGTTGTCCAGGAAGAGATTGGATCATTTCAGCAAGTTTTCCACCAAATTGGCAGCCACCATCAGTAGAGTAAGATTGAGCCACACCATAACAAATTGTCCAGGTCTTATAGAGGAAATCTGCCACTGATTCAGAGCTAAGATTTTTAAGAAATTTTGCTTCAAAACATCCATAAAAATCCTCTCTAGCCACAATGAGGTACTTAGCACCACCCGCCTTAATATGAACCACATACATAGCAATCTTTCCAAAGACAGTGGAATCCCCATTAGGATAACAAATTTCAGCTGGACGCCTAAGATCAAATTTTTGAAAAACTTAAAAACTCTTGAACCATTGAGAGACAGATTTCTTCAGAGATGGCCACCAGAATTTTTTGGATAATCATTGATAATTTTTGTTTTCCCCATGATTACCAAGACCTTCATGAATACTTTCAAGGATAGAATCTTGTTTAGAAGGAATAGTAAAAAGAATAAGAGAACCAGGATTTCCTCTTTTCATAAGCCTACACCCTTGGACAAAGAAAATGGGGACTTTCTTTTAAGAAATTGGAATTGTTTAGCAGTGAGATCAGGAGGTTTCTGAAGAGTTAAAAGGTACTGCTCTAGTTTAAGCCAGAAAACTTGTTGAAAGCCAAAATACTTTTGAGAAGAGAAAGAGAAGACAGGTTGGATTAAAGGTTCTTCTTCATCAAAATCAGTTCCGAAATCAGATTCATCCTCTCCAAGAGGTGGTCAAGATAAATCATCAGGTATAGTGAAAGATTTCCCAGGCCTGTGAACAATATCAAAATAAAAAAGCAGGATAAAGGCCATCCAACAAGTCATAGGAGCATTGGTGAGGCTGGGAGAATTTATCATTTCAATGATGGATCAAGCATCAACTTATAGTTCAAAATGTTGGCCCCAGAGAATGGTCGGAAGTTCCTTCATCATTCAAGCCAGACCATAAAGTTCCAATTTGGGCTGAGAGTACGTAGACTCTACATCTGAAAATGAAAAAGATTCATAAAGAGCAGGACTTTCCTAACCATTTTGATCTTCCTGGGTAAGAACAGCCCCAACAGATTGATAACTAGAGTCAACAGCCAGATTGATCTTGCCAGCTCCAGGTCCATAAGCAATATTTTTGAAGACTATGTCTTGACCCACCATCATTTTGAGAAACTGAAAAGAATGTTCACAATCTTGGGTCCAAATCCATTCAGCATCTTTCCTGGTTAGACAATGTAAGGGTGCACATATTTTGGATAAGGATGGGATAAAGATTATGAATTAAGTGACAACAACCAGGAGGCCCCTAACTTCAGTGGGATTGATTGGAGTAGGCCAAGAGATGATCTTGTTGACTTTGGCTGGTGCCATCCTTATTCCTTCCTTGCAGACAACATGACCAACAATTTCCAGAGAAGGGAATCAAGCAGCCAGCTTGGATCCAGAGCCAGTAAGGCCAGATTCCTCAATCAGAAACAGAATCCTTTCCAAAATAGTAGCATATTCCCAAATAAAATGACAAATTCCTGAATGCCAAGGTAAGAGCTCATCATCATAGTCAGAAATTGGAACTTTTCCACCATTGTCAATAAAGATACCAGAATGATCATCGATTTCATCCTGGAGGATCCACATCATCTGATCCTGATAGACTGCAAACAAATTGGTGGCACCTTGAGGGAATCAAGTAAGTTGAAATTGACCAAGAGGAGTATCAAAGGTAGTCAGAGGGCAAGAAATAGGATGTAAGAATTGTTTGTCATAGCCACCCATAATGTCCCCTAGACCATAGAAAGCTCTCCCAGAGAAATATTTGACAAATTCTTCAGAAGCAGGAGCAATACCAGAGTCTTTAATAGTAACTTTATTAAGAGGTTGGATATCATAAACTATTCTAAGTTTAACATTACTCTTGAGGACACAGAAGACAGGGCTGGAATAACTAGAGGTTGACTGCTCACATAGGCCAGTACAAACATGTTCAGGGACCAACTTAATAAATTCTTCAAATTTAGCAGCATGGATAAAGATCTTCCTCTTTTGCCAAGGATCATGTTCAACTACAAGGATGATATAAGGGAGGCCATAGGATTCTTTCAAGAGACCTCTCTCTTCTTCACAGAAGGCAACAGATTTTTCCCTTAGAGATAAGAAATTTTTGATCAAATTTAACTCATCAGGAAGAAGCCATCCATCTGGGCAAAAGTTGACCACCTTCAGAAATTCTTCAGTGACCCAAACATTGGGCACAAAGGGACCAGGAAGAGATTGAGGAAGACCACATTAAGCATCACAAGATAAGGCAGGACGCACAAAAGGAGGATTGAGGTTTAGAGGCATAGGCTGGTTTAATGGTTGGACCTTCTTGGAAACTGGCTTTTACTTGGTGGCAACCAAGAGAATTTCTTGTTTCCTCCAGGAGTTGACCAGTGAGACTTGATTACAAAAACTGATTCCAAGTTCCAACATTTTCCATGTCCAATTTTCTGCAATATCCTTGAAGGGAGCCTTTTCCATAAAAGGAGAACCAGGAGGTCATACATTTCTCACATTTGTGGCACAAGGTAGGATTTTGAAGATGATGGTAGAAGGTTACCCTGGCAGTGCACAATTGGGAGGAATTACTTGTACCCCAAATTTCCTCCACTGAAGCCCATGTTCCTCCATACCAAAACCACCAAGAATAGAATCAAGATCAGGATCTAGTTTAGACTTATTAGAAAGATTTGAACCAGAGCTGAGAGAAGATTGATAAGACCTAAGAGTACAAGGGAAAGAAGACACAACAGAGCCAGAAAAAGAGGGGAAAGAAATATTTTTGGATTTTTCTATTTTGACATGTTTTTGATTTTTGATATTTTCCAGTTTAGATGAAAACAATGAGAAGAATGAAAAATAAGCCTGAGGGATGATATTTGACCCTTGAGTTGAAGTCTGAGGCTGAAAATAACTACAACTATTAGTAGGATGAACTATTCACATAAAAAATGAGACAAATTGGAATTATCCTCTGCTTCCCCTTTAAAGATGATTTAGAAGGATGACCAGAAAAATATCTTTCCCAACAACCAGAATCTAAAGAACGGAGAGGAAATTCAAAATTTCTACCATTGGCATCAGGGAGAAGAATTCCCTCCCAAACATGATCAGAGAACATCAGAGTAGCACCAAAGTCCATCAAGCAAGGTTGTCCAAAAATCATAGGCCCTTCCAAACAAGTGATCCAAAAATTACAGGTTCCAACAATATTTCAACCAATCCTGACTGGAACATCTTCAACAATTCAAACCAATTCACAAGATTGATTACCTATCCCATAGACTGCAGAATTAAAGGTGACCCTAGGACTGAGTTTGAGTTTACAGGCCATAGCATCCAAAATTAAGTTGAGCTGAGATCCAGAGTCCACAAGAGGAGAAACAGTTTTAGCCAAGTCACCAAGATAACAGGGGAGGAAACCAAGAGGGAAGGAGTAAATGCTGGAATATGGAGAAGGACTAGTTCCCCAAGAGTCCTCCATCAAAGTTCCAGAGGAGACCTTTAATTTGTCAGGACCAATCTCCACATGTCAATGAGAGATCGATTTCTTCATTCCTTCAGAAACAGATGGAGATATCAATAGGAGTGCAGCCACAGATAGATCAGGAATTTGGAGATCAGAAATTTTCTTTAATACTCCTTCCTCAGAATTGGGGTGCTCCTTTGAGATTCAAATTTCAAATCAAAGTTTGGGCTGGGTGGAGGGAGGAAGTTCAGGTGAAGCAGAAACTAAGATGAGATCAGAAGTTTGAGGTGACTTGGATGGGGGAGAAGGATCTGAGTAATATGGAAACTTGCAATGAGTGGCTCCTTTTCCACCTCCATGTCCTCTAAATAAGAGGAAGGAGGCTCAGGTGAGGATCAACATTTGAATGGTTTTTGAAGAATTGAAGTTGACAAGGAAGGGGCTTTGTGAGGTTTAGGTTCCTCATGTCTTTTCCTATCTGGATCAGATTGATAAGTAGTATCAGCAAGACTGGAGGAAGAGATATCTGGAGGGTACCAAGCTTGAAGAGTACCACAGGAATATTGGAAATCAAACAAAGCAAGGGATTCTTTCATTGGAGGAGGGGGCTGGTACCAGGCCACCAATGACAAATAGGGGGAGATGAATCAAAAGGGATCAGAGCACCATTAGGAAGAAAGACATTGTTCCCCTTTGGCTCCACCAACTTTTCCTTTATATCCTTCTGGAGTTTCAAGCATTTTCCAGTTCCATGGCCTTCCATATGACTGTAGTAACAGACCGCAGTAGATTTAGGGACAGAAGTAGAGGGTTTAGGAGTAGAAATAGAAGAAATGTTTTGATCTATTTGATTCTGAAACGCTCAAAGTATCTGAGTGATTTTTTCCAGAGTAGTAGGTTCTTGAGTAAAATTAGGATCTGCTCTACGCCTTTTATCTGTCATCATCTTAATCATAATATTGTTGGATTCTTTAAAAGAAGGAGCATGGACTTGTTCAGTTGTTTTAGGTTTTTCAAAAGTTAAAGCAGTTTTACATTTCATGACCTCATCCACAGTACTCCTAAGGATAAGGAAAACAGGGAGCTTGAATCTATTATCCGTGGTAGTGATAATAGATCCAGATTTGACCAATTTGTCTTTAATCCTTTCCTCTACAGCCAACCAAAACAATTGGAAGAATTGTGCTTGAGCTTTGTCCACTGAATCATTGTGATTGTTTTGTATAGGATAGTTTTGGATAGGATCCCACAACTTCCTAAAATATTGGTAGTCAGAGGCTGAAGAAGCACCACAATTTGAGATCCATTGAGAGACAAGAGCATCCAAGTCCTGCAAAGTAAGCCAAGAAACATCTTTTTTACCCCTATATGCCAACATTGATTCCTTCAGAAGCTTCCATTCATGGGATTTGAATACTTTTAACTGTTGGAATAAATTGCCTCTTTCTTTATTGGCTCTTTCTTTAGTATTCATTTCTTTCATTTCTTTATTATTTTCTTTCCTCCTTATTATTTTATCATCTTCTTCATTATATTTTTTCTTATTATCTATTCTTTCTCAGGCCTGTACTTTTCCCTGAGTCCGTGCTACACTACTTCAGCGTATGCATATTCATTATTATCATGAGTCCGCGCTACTTTACTCAGCGTATGCATATTCATCATGATCATGCAAGTCTAAGTCTTGTTCTACTCTCTGCAATCACTGTGGTCCCTTTCAATTGTCAACCTTCTTTCTCATTTCTTTGAACCATCCTCAAGATTCAGCATTTGCAACAAGGATTAGATCAATCAGAAGGTTCTGACCACCCGCGGTTTACTTGGATAATTTGGTGCGATTACCTACTGCAACTTCTGTAGCTCAGGACAATCCTAATCTTCTCTTCTCTGTCCTTTTGTCTCTAAAGTTTATTGTCTTTCTTAGCTTGTATCGTGGTTGTCTCATAAGTCTTCTTTATCTCAAAGTGCCTCTGAATCCCCTCATTTTCATCAGCTTGGGTATGACCATCTCCAACTCTAGTTGTGTTCTAGTGATAAAATTTCTAACCACTTTTTTCAGTTTTCTGGTTTCATGTCAATCAATATTTTATTGAAAAGGAAATAGTCACATGAACAACTCAATAACTTCCATAAATTCATCAGAGGAGATAAAGAATTGTAACTGATAGGCCATATTGTATGCGCTTGCTCCATCCACTTCAGCAGCCATTTCCCAAGAGTCCAAGAACCATTCAACATTTACCCAATTGAACCCTAAGTTCTTTTTCTGAGGTTTGATTTTGACCATCTTTTGTCAAGCAGAGGTGGTTGGGGTACCATTAAATGCCATTTTGAACAAAAGAATTCCTAGAGGATCCAAAGAGCAGCTTTCCAAAGTGGCTCACAAGTGTGGCAGGAGGAGGGTTTCACAAAAAACAATAAGTACCTTGCCTGGATGGTGCACAAATTGGGAGGAATTACTTCTGGGATAAGTTCCCTCCACGGATTGGATCTGAGAAGAGAGTGTCACGCTTCGCACTTAAGGATTATTGTCTTCACCACTTTGAAATATCCTCTCCTCAGTACCATCTACCTCAGTCTAAAAGCATGACACAAATAAAAGCACAACATCAATGGTGCAATCCCCTATTTCCTCTGGATCGCGCTGACCTTCCAATCTTGGCAACCAACTCAGTATATACTTGCGAACTTTGCAGTTAACTCCATACCGGTTGACCATCCATTATGAGATCCAATCTCCTTCCCTGGCCAATCAACAGCCTTGGACTTCCATCTTTGGTCATGCATTGTTCGTTAGTTTGCATCTATGTCTAACCAAGCCATCACTACTGTATATTTCGCAATTGGACTAGTCCCTACCCTGCATACACTATTACCTCTCATTTGCATTACCTTCAACATCACTCGCTCTTATCCCAATTTTTCATGCAAATGTACGCTCAGATTCTATTGTCTCGCACTTACACTAAGACCTCAGATCTATACCACTGCTTCATTTCCTATTCCATTCCTGTCATTCATTGCCTCACCGCTTCACCTGTAGTGAGCTCATCATCAGGTTGTATCTAGTCACTTTGGATTACCTTATAAGGGCTATCCCCTTGCCTGATGATTGTCTCCTCAGTTAGTTAATTTCATATGATCTTGCATTTTGCTGCAACCTGAGTTATCACATTGGACTCAGGTTGAGTTTCCTTCTTTTGAACACTTTCCATTCATCTCGCCATTTGTTTAGTGGCATAACCAAGTTTGCACTTTGAAACTGGTTCTTGCTATTCGTACTTGCCCTTGCACTTGGTATTCCTTCACGCTCACAATCATCTAAGAATTTCCCTATAGTACGTGGGGTGGTCGTGTGTCAGTAAATTAACTAACTCAACTCATCTATCATAGCCTGCCAACCTATAGTAGACTTCTTCTTTTTCAATGTCACGTACTTGCTCAACCGGGAACGCTCCCCTTGGCCCTTACAATGATGAGATTCATTGGGTAGGGAAAACCAGTGCTCCTTGGGCCCAACAACCCTTAGATCCAGTTCCTCCTTCCAAATCGCCATCTGTGGAACCTCTTGATGATCCTTGGGCTCCTCCACGGGATGCTCCGACGGACCCTCTCACGAAATTCGCAGACTACCACCATTCTTCCAATGAAATCTCAATTTGTGGTAGACCAGGGGTTCGCACTACTGCTCTCAAGCCCGATGCTCCGACCCTGCTTTCAAAATTGATCCAGGCCCTCACTCATGGTGCCCAGCAATCTAGTCCAAGCACTCCTAGTTTTTGAACTCCGGCATGAAACAACCTGATCACTTTAAAGGAGAACACCCTCATAAGCTTAGATCCTACCTACAGTCTTGTAAAATCATCTTTTCAAACAACTCCAACAATTTCCCTTCCGATAGACATAAAGTTATGTATGCTTTGTCCTTCTTAGGAGGTAGAGCCTCGCAGTGGTTCAAACCGTACCTCAAACTTTTATCCAACAACAGTCCCACTTGTATTCTCAACAACTGGGACAAGTTTGAGCAACAATTGTTCACCCTGTTTGGCAACCCCAATGAAGTTCAAAACGCCAGATACAAACTCAATAGTTTAGTTATGAAGCAGAATAGTAGAGCTTCCATTTATATTTCTCATTTTCAAACCTTGCAGTCTTGCATCCAGTGGAACGAGGCCGCTCTTCTATTCCATTTCTGAAAGGGTTTACCAGAACTCTTAATCAAACAGCTCGCAGTTGGGGTTCATAAGACAACCTTGCTTCAGCAGCTAATCGATTGAGTAATTGAGCTTGATAATGGCTATCATGACAAGAATCGCTCTCGGCGAAACAACCATGGATCATCCACCTTGGCTCCAAAGGTGGACCACTCCTTGACGCAAAATACGAGGAACCTAAAACCATCCAAAACAACCCTGACTTTGAATTCCAACTCAAAAGGGAAAGCCGTCGCCAAAACTCTGAAGTTCTTGGACAAAGAAACCGGGATGCTTCAAAGTGAGGAATGACTGCAAAGGGAAAAGCACAGGCTGTGTATGTATTGTGGAGGTAAACATGATGTCGACAGCTGTGCGAAGTGGTTAGCGCGTGAAGCGGCTAAACAGTCAAAAAATTAGCTTGTAGTTTTTCTGATACTTGCAAGGAAAACTACACATTATCTAAATCACCGCTAGTAAATCTTTGCACTTGCGAGTCACTAGGTGCTCCAAGTTTGAGATTTATCCTATTTAATTCCGAAAAAACTCCTTATCAAGTATTACTTGATTCTGGTGCTAATGTTTCCTTCATCAGTGAATCTTTTGCCACTTCCAAAAATCATACGCGTTCCAAAATAGATAAATTTCCCATCTATCTAGTAAGTAGTGCGACTGAACCGTCTTATTGGGTTTCCCAAAAGGCAAAATGGACCTTTGCATTTTCCAATTTCCCCAGCTTCAAATGGGATTTATTTGTCTTGGCTATACCTGGAATGGATGATACCATTCTAGGCCATGATTTCCTAGTTTACTGGAATCCAGATGTGAATTGGCAAGAAGGAGTAATTAACCTTCAAACCTTGCACCCCCAGAATGCCAACCTTTCTGTCAATCAGGAATTAAACAGCCTACCTGAAACTGTCATTGAGTTGAATGACAATTTTCCGCCAGGAGATTTGCAATATCCTGACCTTCATTCTCAAATTCCCTCTTCAGATTTAGGAGTTATCGCTTACCTATCCAGCTTACCTCTTTCCTGTTCCTTCAAAGAGAAAAAGATACCAACCAAAAGGTGTATTTTGAGCTCCCTAACCCTCTCGGACCATGCAAGCACCTCAAACCCGGTGCTCAAAGATGACAAGATTGAAGATTTAGAAATCATTTGAGAGTCTTTACCTTTGATTTATCATGACTTTTCTGATGTCTTTTCAGCTGCAAAAGCAGATAAAATGCCTCCATCCCGTCCTTATGATCATAAGATCAAACTTACTGGCCCACCTCTGGCACCAGGACCAGTTTAATCTCTCTCAACGCAAGAATCAATTGCGCTTCAAGACTACATTGCGGAAAATGTAGCAAAAGGATTTCTTTGACCAAGCAATTCAAACACCGGTTCCCCAGTCCTATTTGTACCTAAAAAAGACGGCGGACTTTTCCTTTGTGTTGACTACAGGAAACTGAACCAGGTAACCCAAAAGAATGCCTATCCAGTACCGCCTATGTCACATCTCCTTAACCTCTTCCATGGAGCTACTCATTTCTCAAAGTTAGACCTTTGAGGTGCCTACAACCTAATGTTCATTAAGGAAGGTCATGAGTATTTAACTGCGATGAGAACCCGGTTTGGCAGCTATGAGTATACCTTCATGCCTTTTGGCCTCTGCAACGCTTCTTCCACTATTCAACATTTTGTCAACAACATTTTTTCAGATCTTCTAGGTAAATAACTTGTGGTATATCTTGATGATATACTAGTCTACTCAAGAAACCTTGAAGATCAAATTGCACATGTGCAAGAGGTGCTACAGCAACTTTGCAAGAATGACCTTTTTGCAAAAGCCTCTAAGCGCAAATTACATTCCTCTTCCCTTCATTTTCTAGGTGTCGTAGTCTCGCAGAAAGGACTATTTATGGGCCCAGCCAAGAGCAAACGCATATTGGACTGGCCCCCACCTTCTTTGGTTAAATCTCTTCAAGTTTTCCTTGGTTTCAGCAATTTCTATAGAAGGTTTATTGCGCGTTACGCCAAAAAAACCGTGAATCTTACTAACCTTCTTCAAAAAGACACTCCTTTTATGTTTACCAAACAAGCTGCTTCGGAGTTCGAAGCTCTGAAGAAAGCGTTCACTACTGCTCTGATACTCGCTCACTTCAACAAGCTAGCTCGCACTATTTTCAAAACAGACGCAAGCGACTATGCGATCGCAGGAGTCATCTTGCAGTTTTCTCCTTCCACTTCTCTCTTTCACCCCGTAGCTTTTGAGTCTCGCAAGTTGCTCGCTGCAGAGCTTAACTATGAGATTCATGACAATGAACTTCTTGAAATTGTTTACTGCTTGAAGAAATGGCGTTCATACCTTTTGAGTCTTAGGGAATCCTTTGAGTTTTTAACTGATCATAATTCTTTGAAGTATTTCATCAGTTCAAAAGTCTTCACATGCAGAAAGGCGCGATGGGCCAAATACCTCTCCAAGTTCCACTTTACAATGACGTACCATCCTGGGAAACAAGCGGTAGTTCCTGATGCTTTATCACGTTGCAACAACGTTTACCCAGGGGGGGGGAGAATCTTTTCCAAAAACAACCCTGAAAACGTTAGGACACTCTTCTCAACCCAATCTGCCCAACTCAGTTCAATCATTGCTTGCTTACAAGATTGGGATTCCAAACTCTGACAAGCTCAACTCAACGATCCCAAGTGCATCAAACTTCGCAAAAGTGCAAACTTATTAGATAGTAGTTACAGTATAGATGATAATGAATTTTTACTTTATGATAATCGTATAGTAGTACCAGATAATTCTTGCATTAAGTTAGATATCTTTGAGTCACGGCATGATTCTCCGCTTGCTGGTCATTATGGGCAGGATAAAACCTACCAATTGATCGCACAAGACTTCTACTGGCCTGGTATGACCAAAGAAGTAAAAGACTATGTTAGCGCGTGCTATGATTGCAATTGTAACAAGTCCTCAAAACACTGGAAGTATGGGCTGCTTCAGCCACTTCCAATTCTGCCTCGTCCTTGGCACTTGCTGTCTATGGATTTCATCTCTAAATTACCTTCTTCTAGTGGATATGATGCTATTCTAGTAATAGTAGATTGCTTATCAAAGATGGCTTTATTTTTATGCAGTAATGTGACGGCCTCTTCAGAAGACTTGGCTAACTTGTTCATAGAATATGTATTTTCAAAACATGGTCTCCCTGATAATATAGTTAGTGATGGTGGATCTCTGTTTTTCTCAAGCTTCTGGACCTTGCTATGCCAACATTTGAAGATCACTCGCAATTTATCAACGGCTTACCACCCGGAAACGGATGGGCAAACCAAGCGAGTTAATCAGATCCTCAAACAATGTCTTTGAATTTATGTCGCCTACCAACAAGACAACTGGTCGCAATGGCTCCCACTAGCTGAATTCACCTACAAAAATTCCACTCATTTCTCCACCAAACAGTTGCCCTTCCAAACTCTTTATGGTAGAAACCCAACTTTCTCTTTGCTTCATGTAGCACCTTCTCAACCTGCTACCAATTACCTTGAACAAATTCAATCCCTTCAATTGCAACTTTGAACCAACCTCAAAGAAGCAAACCAATGCTATAAGGAGCAAGCAGACCGATCTTGCACTTTGGCTCCAACCTTTGCAGTAGGAGATCATGTATGGCTCAATGCTTGCAACATTCGCAGTACTCGCCCAACTCGCAAACTCTCCAAAAGAAAGCTTGGCCCCTTTAAAGTAGAATCAGTCATCTCCCCTAACACCTTTAAACTTACTTTACCTGCAAAATGGCAAGGTATCCACCCGGTATTTTATGTGTCTCTCCTAGAGCCAGCTCAAGTCATATACCCGGGCAAGACTCATCCCCCTCCTGAACCAGTCACTGTCCTCAATCATCAAGAGTGGGAAGTAAGCCGTATTCTGGATTCCAGGTTACGCAAAGGAAAACTTCAATACCTTGTCGAATGGTCTGGCTTCCAGTCCGACAAAGATCGCACCTTGTGGGAACCAGCCCATCACCTTTGCAATTCACACAATCTGATTCAAGAATTCCATGCAAGCTACCCTTGCAAACCTTGGCAATCATAATTCTTTCCCATCCAATCCCATTCCATTCCATTCCACATTCCATCCCATCCAATCCCATTCCATTCCATTCCACATTCCACCCATCCAATTTCATTCCATTCCACTCCACATTCCATCCCATCCAATTTCATTCCATTCCACTCCACATTGAATCCCATCCAATCCCATTTCATTCCATTTTTACATTTATCTTACTTAATCACATTCCATCCCATATTCCATCCCATTTAAAACTTATCTTACTGCACCATCATTTCATCATTTAAATCCCTCCATCTCACTGTGTTATGCTTTTCTCATTTTCCATTCATTTCCACTTATTATTAAAAATAATAATAATAATAATAATAATAATAATAATAATAAAATTTTCAATATATAACAAAAAAAAAAATATACATTAAATTAAAAAGTTTCTTTTATCTCTTTTTCTGCATCCTCCCAATTTGCCGTCAATTCCGCAACCATGGACCATAATTTATCCAGGTATTCATCATTAATCAATGCGGACATTTTTTGAAGTACCAGCACCTCCGTTACGATGTGCCTCTTGAAGATCTCCTTGCACCTCGCAACCCAAGCTTGCTTTGGTCGCGCGTTCCATCCACCTTCCTCCAAGAGCTCTTCATATGCTCTCTTCCTTTGGCCACCCAACGTGCCTTCTACAATATTGTCCGTCAGGCGCCTCGCATCCGTTTTGACCGGTAATACAACTTGCACCGGATCCGCTTTGCCTCAATCTTCCATTCCTTCCGTCCCAGCCAATTCCTCCCTTCCATCTCCTTCATTTCCTTCTTCTAATTCACCCGCTTCCTCTTCGTTCTCTCCACTTCCGTTTCCTCCATTTTCCTCCTCTCTTTCCGCTGTGTTTTCTTCCTCCCTTGCTTCCTTGGTTATAACTCCTACCGGTTCTGCACCGGATGCCTCGCCTCGCACCTCGGCATTCATCTGGGTCCCCGGGTTTTCAGTTGGTGGTCCCCAGTAGGGTGGTGGTGGTGGTGTATTATTGGTATATCTTTGAAAACAAGGCAACACTAGAAAACAAGCAAATAATTAGTTACTATTTCAAGTTCATTAGTTATTCCTGATTAGTACTCACCAGGAACTCGCGTCCCCAAGTATTTGATCTCCGTCAATGGTGGTATTTCATAATTGACCCTTGGCGCAGACCTACGACTTTGCATCTCCCTTGATGATTCCGAAGGACCCTTGACGGTTGACTCAACATTTATAGGGAAGTTACACGCCACCTTGCAAAGTTGAAATTGCTTGCATTTGCCTCGAAGACCTTGGACGGCAGTACTGGGAATACAACGCTCGTTGCGGCAAATAAAGTTTTTGCAACGGCGGGATGACAATGACAACATTTTTACAAAATTTATCAAAATTTATTGGGTAATGAATTAAGTAAAGTATAAGGGTATACAGTGATGATTAAACGACTTAAGATCAATGGGAAAAATTCCCTGAACGCTTGCAGGAGCTCGCTTCTTTATACCCGGGCAACTGTCACGCTTCGCACTTAAGGATTATTGTCTTCACCACTTTGACATATCCTCTCCTCAGTACCATCTATCTCAGTCTAAAAGCGTGACACAAATAAAAGCACCACATGAATGGTGCAATCCGCTATTTCCCCTTGCTTGCGCTGACCTTCCAATCTTGGCGACCAACTCAGTATATTATTGCAAACTTTGCAGTTAACTCCATACTGGTCAAACATCCATTATGAGATCCAATCTCCTTCCCTGTCCAATCAACAGCCTTGGACTTCCATCTTTGGTCATGCATTGTTTGTTAGTTTGCATCTACATCTAACCAAGCCATCACTACTGTATGGTTGGCAATTGAACTAGTCCCTACCCTGCATACACTATTACCTCTCATTTGCATTACCTTCAACATCACTCGCTCTTATCCCAATTTTTCATGCAAATGTACGCTCAGATTCTATTGTCTCGCACTTACGCTAAGACCTCAGATCTATACCACTGCTTCATTTCCTATTCCGTTCCTGTAATTCATTGCCTCACCGCTTCACCTGTAGTTAGCTCATCATCAGTTTGTATCTAGTCACTTCGGATTACCTTATAAGGGCTACCCCTTGCCTGATGATTGTCTCCTCAGTTAGTTAATTTCATACGTTCTCGCATTTTGCTGCAACCTAAGTTATCACATCGGACTCAGGTTGAGTTTCCTTCTTCAGAACACTTTCAATTCATCTCTCCGTTTGTTGAGTGGCATAACCAAGTTTGCACTTTGCAACTGTTTCTTGCTATTTGCACTTGCCCTTGCACTTGGTATTCCTTTGCGCTCACAATCATCTAAGAATTGCCCTATAGTACGTGGTGTGGTCGTGTGTCAGTAAATTAACTAACTCAACTCATCTATTGTAGCCTGCCAACCTATAGTAGACTTCTTCCCCTTTGATGTGACGTACTTTCTCAACCGGGAACGCTCCCCTCGCCCCTTACAATGATGATATTCATTGGGTAGGGAAAACCAGTGCTCCTTGGGCCCAACAACCCTTAGATCCAGTTCCTCCTTCCAAATCGCCATCTGTGGAACCTCTTGATGATCCTCGGGCTCCTCCACGGATGCTCCAAAGGACCCTCTTGCGGAATTTGCAGACTCCGACCATTCTTCCAATGAAACCTCGATCCGTGGTAGACCAGGGGTTCGCACTACTGCTCTCAAGCCCAATGCTCCAACCCTGCTTTCAACATTGATCCAGGCCCTCACTCATGGTGCCCAGAAATCTAGTCCAAGCACTCTTTGTTTATGAAGTCTGGGCATGAAACAACTTGATCACTTTACAGGAGAAAACCCTCATAAGCTTAGATCCTACCTACAGTCTTGTAAAATCATCTTTTCAAACGACTCCCACAATTTCCCTTCCGATAGACATCAAGTTATGTATGCTTTGTCCTTCTTAGGAGGTAGAGCCTCGCAGTGGTTAGAACTGTACCTTGAAATTTTATCCAATGACAGTCCCACTCGTATTCTCAACAACTGGGACGAGTTCGAGCAACAATTGTTCACCCTGTTTGGCGACCCCAATGAAGTTTGAAACGCCAAATACAAACTTAATAGTTTAGTTATGAAGGAGAATAGTAGAGCTTCTGTTTATATTTCTCATTTTTGAACCTTGCAGTCTTGCATCCAGTGGAACAAGGCCGCTCTTCTATTCCATTTCCAAAAGGGTTTACCGGCACGCTTAATCAAACAGCTTGCAGTTGGGGGTCATAAGACAACCTTGCTTCAGGAGCTAATTGATTGAGTAATTGAGCTTGATAATGGCTATCATGACAAGAATTGCTCTTGGCGAAACAACCATGGATCATCCACCTCGGCTAGGAAGGTGGACAACTCCTCAAAGCAATATACGAGGAACCCAAAACCATCCAAACCAACCCCAACTTCGAATTCCAACTTGAAAGGGAAAGCCTTTGCCAAAACTCTGAAGTTCTTGGACAAAGAAACCGGGATGCTTTGAAGTGAGGAACAACTGCAAAGGGAAAATAACGGGCTGTGTATGTATTGTGGAGGTAAAAATGATTTCAACAGCTGTGCAAAGCGGTTAGCGCTTGAAGCGGCTAAACAGTCAAAAAATTGGCTTGTAGTTTTTCTGATACTCGCAAGGAAAACTACAAATTATCTAAATCACCACAAGTAAATCTTCTCACTTGCAAGTCCCTAGGTGCTCCAAGTTTGAGATTTATCCTATTTCATTCCAACAAGACTCCTTATCAAGTATTACTTGATTCTGGCTCCTTCATCAGTGAATCTTTTGCCACTTCCAAAAATCTTACGCGTTCCGAGATAGATAGATTTCCCATCTATCTAGTAAGTAGTGCAACTGAACCATCTTATTGGGTTTCCCAAAAGGCAAAATGGACCTTTGCATTTTCCAATTTCCCCAGCTTCAAATGGGATTTATTTGTCTTGGCTATACCTTGAATGGATGATACCATTCTAGGCCATGATTTCCTAGTTTACTGGAATCTGGATGTGAATCGGCAAGAAGAAGTAATTAAACTTCGAACTTTGCACCCCCAGAACGCTAACCTTTCCGTCAATCAGGAATTAAACAGCCTACCTGGCACTGTCATTGAGTTGGATGACAATTTTCCGCTAGGAGATTTGCAATATCCTGACCTTCATTCTCAAATTCCCTCTTCAGATTTAGGAGTTATTGCTTACTTTCCAGCTTACCTCTTTCCTGTTCCTTCAAAGAGAAACAGATACCAACCAAAAGGTGTATTTTGAGATCCCTAATCCTCTCGCACCATTCAAGCACCTCAAACCTGGTGCTCAAAGATGACGAGATTGAAGATTTAGAAATCATTCAAGAGTCTTTACCTTTGATTTATCATGACTTTGCTGATGTCTTTTCAGCTGCAAAAGCAGATAAACTTCCTCCATCCCGTCCTTATGATCATAATATCAAACTTACTGGCCCACCTCTGGCACCAGGACCTGTTTACTCTCTCTCAACGCAAGAATCAATTGCGCTTCAAGACTACATTGCGGAAAATGTAGCGAAAGGATTCCTTTGACCAAGCGATTTGAACACTGGTTCCCCTGTCCTATTTGTACCAAAAAAAGACGGCGGAATTTTCCTTTGTGTTGACTAAAGGAAAATGAACCAGGTAACCCAAAAGAATGCCTATCCAGTACCGCCTATGTCACATCTCCTTACCCTCTTCCATGGAGCTACTCATTTCTCAAAGTTAGACCTTCGAGGTGCCTACAACCTAATTTGCATTAAGGAAGGTCATGAGTATTTAACTGCAATGAGAACCTGGTTCGGCAGCTATGAGTATACCATCATGACTTTTGGCCTCTGCAACGCTCCTTCCACTTTTCAAAATTTTGTCAACAACATTTTTTCCAATTGTGTAGGTAAATACCTTGTGGTATATCTCAATGATATACTAGTTTACTCGAGAAAACTCAAAGATCTCATTGAATATGTGCAAGAGGTGCTACAGCAACCTTGCAAGAATGACCTGTTTGCAAAAGCCTCTAAGTGCAAATTCCATTCCTCTTCCCTTCATTTTCTATGTGTCGTAGTCTCGCAGCAAGGACTATCGATGGACCCAGCCAAGAGCAAACGCATATTGGACTGGCCCCCACCTTCTTTGGTTAAATCTCTTCAAGTTTTCCTTGGTTTCAGTATTTTCTATAGAAGGTTTATTGCGCGTTACACCAAAAAAACCGTGAATCTTACTAACCTTCTTCAAAAAGACACTCCTTTTATTTTTACCAAACAAGCTGCTTTGGAGTTTGAAGCTCTGAAGAAAGTGTTCACTACTGCTCCAATACTTTCTCACTTCAACAAGCTATCTTGCACTATTGTCAAAACAGATGCAAGCGACTATGCAATCGCAGGAGTCATCCACAGTTTTCTCCTTCCACTTCTCTCTTTCACCCCATAGCTTTTGAGTCTCGCAAGTTGCTCGCTGCATAGCTTAACTATGAGATTCATGAAAAGGAACTTCTTGCAATTTTTTACTGCTTGAAGAAATGGTGTTCATACCTTTTGAGTCTTAGGGAATCCTTTGAGGTTTTAACTGATCATAATTCTTTGAAGTATTTCATGAGTTCAAAAGTCCTCACAGGCAGACAGGCGCGATGGTCCAAATACCTCTCCAAGTTCCACTTTACAATCACGTACCGTCCTTGGAAACAAGCGCTAGTTCCTGATGCTTTATCACGTCGGGACAACGTTTACCCACAGAGAAACAGAAAAGAAAAAGTAAAAGATAGTATTTTGCAGTTTGATTTCAAGCATTGATGGGACTGTAAATTCCAAGGTTGCTGGTTTGATCCCGGCCCGGGGGACCAAATTTAAGACTCCAAATGGTGCTAAGCTGCAGGCAGTTCCCTGGAAGGGAAAGGTGCTGTTTAGGCTGCACTCCTAAGAGTTACAATAATATTTTAATGTAACCTGAATCAAGGTCCAGGAACTCTTACATAAGGAATCAATGTAAGGGATGAGTTTAAGAATAGTTGGTAGCAATGGAAACAGCACTATCTGAGGCAAGATGGTGCAGGCAAAGACTTGAACAAAATATATCAAAGTTTTGTTCAGAGTTGCATGGGACAAGGCAGTTGTAAGTAACAACACCCACAAGCTAATAACTCTGGTCGTTGGTAGAATATTGGGAAAGATCAACTCAATCCCAACCAACCTCCAGGTTCTAAATGAACCCGCCCAAATCTCCCCAATCAAGCGCTTGAAAGGTACAAGATAACTGTGGGTGGCTGAACAAAACAAAAGCAATTTGTTTTGCAAAAATCTAGAAGCAAAGCAATAAAATCTTCAAACAAGAATAACCCAACATTTCTCAAGTAACTCAAGAGTAGTGTGGAGGAATTGAACTTTAAAGAATAAAGGGAGGTTTAACACTCCAGGTTTCAAGCTTAAGGAAACCTCTTCAGCCTGACATGACTGGATCCGGAAAGATGATCAGGGGAGGATCAGAACAGCATTGTCAGAAAATAAGAATAAGAGTGGTACAACACACTCAAGAATTCCAGCCAACAGAATTCTCTTCAACAAGAAAGGCTATGGTTTGTGATAAGGATTGAGGTCACAGATGGACGGATCAAAGATTTGATTATGGAGGCTCAAAGGATCAAGGGGTAATCAAAAGATATACCCAGAATAAGGATGAGGATTAATTCCTGATGATAATCGGGGGGGAATATGCACACTCCCATGGATGATTGGAAAAAGGCAGGGAAGAGCCCTCCTTTTATAGAAAAGAGGTCTTTATAATATTTACAAGAGATACTTACAAATGAGTTCAGAATTTTTTTTTCTTCATTTGATCATGAGAAAATAGAAGAAAAAGAAACAAACAAAAACTCAAAAAGGAAATTGAAATCATGGATGAACATGAATGGAAAGACACCAGCCTGTGCCAATCATTGGCACGTGCAGGAGAGTAGTGGGAGAGGATCGCGTGGAAAGGCTGACAGGCCTGGGCAACTGCTGTGATCCGCTGGGGCAACAGACAAGCTGGATGGGGGACAAGTGAGCTAACGGGAGGATGAGCAATGGATGACTGCTGAGCGTTGGATAGTTGATGGTGATGAGGACTATCCGAGTGATTGTGGGTAGTGCCAGTGATGGATTGGGATAACCTCCCTGAGAACTTCTTCCTATCCAGGCTGAGTTTGATTTGATTATTCTTGGCTAGCCTCCTACAATTTTCCTCCAAGATGGCCTTTTGAATTGTCTCAGTGTATGAATGGGTGAGTCTGAGTAATTGATCTGGATCTTTGGTTCAGATGAGCCAGGAGTCTAGATAATCCTCTGCCTTGCTATAATCACAATCCACATTGAGGTAGAGTGGAGCAGGTTGGAATGGGGCATAGAAGTTAGTGAAGGATTTCTAGGATGGGAAGCTGGTAGTCCAATCAGTCAAAGGATGTTGATTGTGGGGATGATGGGTGCCATCACAACAGTTGAAGTGCTGATGATGGGATGAGAGGGATGAGGATGAGGAGGATAATGACAAAAATTTCATTTTCATGATGATGAGTGAGGTTTTTCACTTTCAAGGTTTGCTTGATGGTCTTGATCAGCATGGGGTTGGTGGACCAATGAGGAGAGGGAGGTGGGATAGCAAGAATTTTCATTGCCGTTGGATGACCAATGACAAATAAGCAGAATGGGCACTACAGACAGTCAATTCCAATGCCGGCATGCATTGAGCAAAGCCAAGCCAGTCTTGCCCCCATGCTTGGCAAAAGGGACCCAGAGGATGAGGAGTTGAGCAAGAGGGAATTGAACACTGGGCACAGGGGTCTAGAAACCTCAGAGATCCTCCTAGACAACTAGGAGAATGGAAGGCTAGGAAATGGAAACTAAAATTGGATATCATTCCAAAATGTTTTTTTTTGAGGGTGTATTGATGGATAACGGAATATAAAAAGATTCCAAAAAATTTCCATCTGCCATGAGGTGTCCCAGATTTTTCACACAGCGTACAGGTGTGCAATCCAGGTGAGGATTGGCAACGGCATACAAGTGAGGTGTAATCCAGATTGAGCATCCTGAGTCTAAATTGGGATTGGATTAGTGCAAAGAGGTCATGGATGCCCAGGTAATTAGTTGAGCATGAAATGCAGCAACTGCTATGGTGGATACAGAGAAATCAAGTTCATCCTCTTCCTGTGGATTTTTTGGTGTTGACAACAATGGAGCTGTGGTTGTTTTCCCTGCCCAGGCTGCTGGTTTACTGGAGCATTTGTCCTCTCAATGCCAAGACAAGTCTGGTTGATATTTCTGAGAAGACTTGACCTCATTTAGAATGAGCTTTGTGTTGTAGTAATTGTTGATGTTTTGGCTGTCCATGTTACAGAAATATCAGTGTTTGGCCGCCTTTTCCTGCTAAGGGATTTTGGGATTGGTGATAGATTGAGCTGTAGACACAGAAAACTCAACTTCTGTTTGAGATTTCCTTCTTTTAAGTTCATTTTTCAGGGAGTTCAAATGGTTTTGGACTTGAAATTTTCCTGGTGTATATACGCTGATACACAATGTAGCCAGTCCTGTGGTATGGAGCTTAGGAGAGCTGCCACATGGAATCCGTCAGCCATGAGTGGGTTGGTGGGAGTGATGAGTGAATTGAGTCTCACAAAAACAAGCCATTGTGTCAATGTGAGAGATAATGTCCTTGCCCTCCATTTTTGTCAGAAGAAGTTTTAAAAGCCAGCAGACCCTGCCCCCTGTTGTCTGATCCTGATGAGCTCAATTGAGAGAAATCCACATTCCGTGTGCATAACAACAATGTTCACAAACATGTTGGAGGTTTGATGGTTCTGAGGCTTGCATGATGAGAGCACAGAAAATCTTGTTGTCAGAAATCCAAGTATCAGAGGGAGCATCCAGACAAGGTTTTTCAATGATGTACTCCAAACCCACCACTTTGAAAAAGGCTGTTACTACAAGCTCCCAATTGAGATAATCTGAATGAGGACCAGGATATTTGAGGATAGGAAGTTTTGCCAACAAGAGCTTTTGAGCAGTTGATGTGGCTCCATTAAAGCCAAAGTTCAGCATGTTTGGAAGAGGCTTCAGAGATGACAATGGGTTGGGTTTACAAAGAAACCGCAAAGGGGGTGAGGACATGTAAATCAGATTGCTTTGACTTTTAGAATATGGGTCCTTATATTTATTCTACTCAGTTAGCATGCTCTGGGATCATAAACTTATGATATGGACAGAGTCCTGATTCTGGGTCAGCATGATGTAGAAGTGGAAGGATGAGGAAAGAGATCCTTCCACGCATCAGAGGCTGACTCGAGTATGGTACAACAGGATGTGAAAGGGAAGTGACAGCAATGTAGCACACATGAAAGATGGGTTGGGGTACCACAATTCAACAAAAAGCGGGACCAACTATTGTTAGAGGTGATAATAAAACATTGGTTAAATGCTAAGGACAATGATGCATTTATAAATTATCCACTTGATGTTGAGTTTTTCAAGAAGGACATACTTTTTTTGCCTACTGGAATGTTGGCTACATGGACAGAAGGATAATTACATGAAGCCTAGGATACATAAAAAGAAGCCTAGGTCTAGAGTTACACACAGATTAAGCATAAGATTGCTCTCCATTTCCAAATACTGTTAGCTTAAATTGTGCTCCTAAATCTGCAAGATATACAGAAACCGCTTGGCCACTGCAGAGCACCATATGCAAAAGGATTTTGCAAAAAACCTCCCTAGTTTGGAGTGCTGCTCAGATACAGAATAAGACAATGAGGAGAAATATAACTCTGTCCAATTTTATTTGAGAAGAAAAATTTATTCACAATTTCTTCATAATCTTAATAAAAACACTCCCAACTATTTATCTGAGTTGAAAGGTGAAATGCAAGCTAAAAAAAAAAGTAGAATATGGAAGAACTTATGATGAAATAGTCCCAAATTATCATATGAAACCATATGAATCCCTCCCTTCTAACTTTTACTGCCCTCTATTTCTTGCCAAATTGGATTGGACAGACAAATTGGTTTTGGAGATGAAACCAGTAGAGGATAAACTAAAAAGATTAGAAAAATCACTTGAAGCCCCATGTTGGTTTGAATAAATCTTTTTTGAAAGTAGGCCTATATTTCCTCTGTTGTAACCCAGAAAACAATATGAAAAGCTCTGAATTTTATGATATTTTTATTTATTTATTAATTTCTGCTAAATAAAACAATTCAATAGCAATAGATTACTTCTTTTGTTCCTCAAATATTGTATGAAATGTTTAAAACAAATTTTCTGCCAAAATATATTATAGAAATAAAATAATTCAAGGCAATTGTTTGCTTTTTGTAAGTTCATTCATTTTTTAAAAGATAATGTGAACCTCCCCAATTATTTCAATGTCAAATTCATTTATTTGAAATATATAATTGAACCTAATTTCTACGTGGTACAATAGGGTGTATCAGAGTTAAGAAAAACAACCATTTTTCATGGCGGGTTTCAAACCAAATCAGCCATTAAAAATCAAAAAAGCCCACTTATTTCACATCAGACATGTCAGAGTTACCTGGAAATAAGTGGGTTTTTTCAAATCAAGTATTAAAGGCTTCCACCACCTGCCCACTTCATCCACCCCTTGCTTCACACCTCCTTCTAACTCCAGCCTCATTGGAAAAAAAGTTGATTCATTTCTCTTCATTCCTTCATCACTATCCTCATCACTTCATCACTCTCATCACTTCATTGCTTTCATAAAATCCAGCTAACTCTCATTGAATCACTATCCTGATCAGTTTATCACTCTCATCCCTTTATTGCTTTCATCACATCCATCTAAATCTCATTGGATCACTATGCTTATGTCAGCCTCATGGATGCCAAGACCCTTGCTGTCCTTTAGCTACCAGAGGTGATAGAATAAATAATCAATATATTACTCAATAAATGCAGCAAAAATTGGTAAAATATTTGGATAAATCTTATCGCAAGGTTGATTTGTTTGGTTATAGTTTAATTTCATAAATCAATATTAATAAATTTATTATTAAATAAATTAATAGAGTGGCCACAATAATATTAGGGAGCTTTAACAGCTCTCTTTAGGGAATCGACTTTGAAAACACGTAGACCTGGTTACTTTGGAACCTTTAATTTATATTATGAAAGGGAATATTTAACAAAGATAATATGTATACAAAAGATATGGTGGAGTGGCAGGGCTTTTTAACCAAGCTTCCACAAAAGAAAAAGAATAATAAGACTCACTGGTATATTATTTAATCCTTTGGGTACCTGTTTGAGACTTTCAATGATGGGTTAAAACTGTTACTGGGGTTAAAAGGTTTGTTCAGAAGTTTAAATTGGTAAAAAAGGGTTGGGGGCGGATATTATTAATCAGACTAAAGCCATAAATCACTTACTTATCTCTTATAAGTGTTTGATTACCTTGGCACGGTTTCTGGATGTAAATGTAACTGGGTCAAAGGGTATCAATATCCTCAAAATATTTCTTCATTTATAGCTTTTTGAGTCCCAGTATTGTCCTTCTGAGGGATACAGGGGCTCAGAGGGATGGACAATAAGGCTAGCAGGGTAAATAGTGGTAGCATGTCACATTTTTATGGTGCTTTAGAAAGGGTAACATCTAATTCCACGGCGTATGAGAATTATTCTACTTTATAATTGATGTTTGGACTTGTGAATAACACCAATCTGTCCATATTATTTATTATTAATAAATTATCCTTAGTAAATGTTCCCATTATGTCAATAATTCTTTGAATAGAAATTCCTACGGGTAATCAGATGTCAATTGGGTTCTCATTATGTATTAACTGATTGGAGTAAAATTTTGATATTGATTTTACTCCTTATTTTCTAAATTCAGTTGATTTACTAAAAAAAAATCTTTAAAATATAATTTATGACAATTTATGTAATATTTTTACATCATTAGTTTCCTTGGTATGTCAAAAAAATATTTATGCCTTAAAGTTCTGACAATTTTATACTAAAGTATTTTAATATATTTTTAAAAATAGTAGTTATCTTACTTTTGAGATGTTTGCTATTTTTTATTTATATTGATAAAAAATACTTATAAAGGTTATTTAGGTATTTTTATATAATTTTTATGTATTTTTAGATTATCTACTATCCAATGGAACATTTATTACATATTTAGAATGTTCCTGTGTAGTTTGTAGCATGTTTACGTGGTACCTGGGCTTCTCAGGCCACCTGTAACTCTTTCATCCCATAGTCCCGCGGCTGCGTACTTGTCAGAGGCCCAGAGCTGCGTACGAAGCTTGTGAGGGTACGCTGAAAGGGTGGAAATGCTGCTGCTCAGCCGCGCGCGGGTGTATTGGTTTTTTATGTATTTTTAGATTATCTAATATCCACTTGATTGTTTATTACATATTTAGAATGTTCCTGTGTAGTTTGTAGCATGTTTACGTGGTACCTGGGCTTCTCAGGCCACCCGTAACTCTTTCATTTATAGTCCCGCGGCTGGGTACTTGTCAGAGGCCCAGAGCTGCATAGATGGCTTGTGAGGGTACGCTGAAAGAGTGGCAGTGCTGCTGCTCAGCAGAGCGCGGTTGTATTGGTTTGCCATGGCTGCGTGCAGGAATTGTGACAGAACACATTTCCATGTGTAACTCCTAAAATATACATAACACCTCAATTCTGACTGAATTTTAGTTGTGAAAACAATACGTGACATTGCTTGTGAAATATTTAATTGGCCCAAAAAGTCCCATAGTGGTTCTGTGGTATTTTGGTCTTTTCTTTCCTTAATTATGAAAAATATAAGGATTTGGATTTCAAGGGTGGGGTCATTGAGTGACCCTACCTAATTTTAAGTGGGGAATCCATTTCTGCAATAATATTAATAAAAAGTTAATTTTAATATTCTTATTTATGTTATTTTTGTTACTTTTGCAGCTTGCTCTGCAATAGTAGCAAGCTGAAAGCTTATCACTTCATTTCTCTCACACATTTATTGCTTCGATCACATAAAGCTAAATCTCATTGGATCACTTTCCTCATCACTTCACCACTCTCATCACTTTATTGCTTTCATCACATCCTAACGCTCATTGATTTATCTCTCTTGTCACTTCATCAATCTCATCTCTTCCTATTCTCTTTGCTTCATCACTCTCATCCTCTCATCACATCATCACTCTCACCACTTAAACACTCTCTTAGCCTTTTATCCCTTCATCCCTCTAACTATTTTTAAATGTCCCTTCAGAATTCCTCCCCCCGCAAGTCCACTAAAATATCCAATGGACCAAAGCAAACATTTCCCAGGAACTTCAAATCCAAAAATCCTCCCCCATCAGCTTCCAAAGGCTCAATTCAGCTCAACAGATCTAATCACATCATCCTTGTGAACTGGCTCAAAATTCCCTTCAACTATGACACATGCTTTGGATTGGACAATGAAACACAAGCTTTCAAACCTCCATCCTCTAATTTTAATGGTTATCTCCTGATGTACAATGAACCAACAAATAAAACCAAGGTACGCTGGCTCTTTCATCTAAACATGTGAGGAAGAAATTCAAAAACTATCCCGTCACAGTATTTTTCCCAATTCCTCTCCCCTCATCCACCTACTACATTTTGGCTGAGGATCAAGAAGAAAATTCAATTCATTGTATAAAATTTTGAGGGTTCCAAGCCCTATTCTTTGCACATCTTTGTATGTTTGAAAAATCATTTCCTCCCATCTTGCTCCCACCCAACTGTAAACTTTGATTGGGGTGAAAATCAATAAGGGATTCAATTTTCTGTATAAAATTTTGAGGGATGCAAGCCCTATTCTTTCCGCCTCTCTTTATGTTTTTCAAATCATCTCCTCCCATATTTTTCCCTCCCAGGCAAATTCTCCGCTTGGGGTGAGGGTCAAGAAGGGGTTCTTCTTAGGACAACATTGTGAGGGCTACGGAAGCTTGAAAAGCTGAAATTTAGTTGCACACAATGGGATTTAAACCCATGACTTCAACATTGGTGAGTGATGCTTGAACCACCAAGCTAAGTGTTCCGTTGCCTTATGGGCCAACATACCTGAGTTGATTCCCGTCAATGATGGGATAGAAGGTGGCAGAGTGTGATGTCAAATTTCTTGGCTAGGATCCATCACTTGCTTCAAATTAGCATGCTGATGACCTTCATCCAATGATCCCGTGAGAGATGCAATAGGAGCCTTTCAAGCGGGCATTTTGGATCCATCACCTGCTTCAATTTGGCATCCTGATTACAATTGTCTTGTGATCCCGTGAGAGGTGCAGTAGGAGCCTGTTGAGCCGGAAATTTGATGGCATCAGCACACTCAATCTTTGGATCCATCTCATTCTGAGTCCGGGTGGGAAGGATAGAAGAGTTTGGATGAGGCTGGGTGCAGAAGGTGAAGGAGGAAGAGGAGGGTTCTGGCAATGATGAAAATGATGATGGCAGGGGTGGTGGAGGTAGTCTAGTGAGGATGGGGATGTTGACTGTTGAGACCTTCAGCTGATGAGTGTGACTGTTTCTATTAATTTTCTCATACTTGTAGATGATTTCTTTGATCTTTGTTATCTCCCTCTTTATAATTGCTGCCATTGTTGTTGTTGTCATCTTCCCCCTTGTGGTGTTGTCAGCTTGCTACCATGTACAAAGAAACCTGTCAAAAAAACAGAAGAAATATGATGAAAACAATTAAATAATAAAAGTTAAATTAACCAAAACAAATGAGTGAGAAATCAACAAATATTATTGCAGAAATTGGTTCCTCACCCAAAATTAGGTAGGGTCACCTGAACCCACCCTGGAAATCCAACTCCTTCTATTTTCAAATAGTTAAATAAAAAAGTGACTAAAAGACAAAAAACCAATATGGCACTTTCTGGCCATCTCAATGTTTCACATGTATTTTCACGTATATGTTTTACAAATAAATTTCACTCAGAATTAGAGTGTTGTGTATATTTTAGGAGTTAAACACAGAAATACTTTATGTCACAATTCCCGCACGCAGCCCCGCATCCTTACACATCCCTACATACCCTTAGCTAAACATTCCCGCGTAAAGGGGTCACGCGCGCAGCTGATTTTGCCACGCACGCAGCAGATCCTACCCTGCGCGCATCTTAATTGACTGATCCCCCCGCCTGGATCAGTCATGACAAATCTGACAACCAGGTACTGCTCAAGATAGCTACAACCTAGTTAGGGTTATCTGGCATATGTAATAACCTGAAATATGCATTAGTAATAGTTTAAAAACTATAAAACTTAAATAAAATTAATAAGAAACCAAGTCTAAGTATTTTTTGATGATGAACCAACTATTGAGGATTACCACGTAAATCACTTATCCTGATCTTCAAAGACCACAAAACAATACTAAGAGTCATCATAAAAATTATTAAAAATTACATAAGTGCTCAACAGATGATGGAAAATCAGTAAACGTCCACATCTGTCCACTTTAAAACAATATTGATAGTAAAATTGAAGGATCAGTTCGGAATGATTGCATTTACGCCATGAAAGATTAACAGATCTTGTGGCTAAAATAGCACAGATATCCAGCAGATCTAATGGCAGCTGATTGATAGAACCAATTGGACGTGCTAATCTTACCCTGACTGGCTTTCCAGCCTCAGTCCAAGAGCCAAAACCGCAGGTTTTTAATGGCGGATTTGCTATCTCTGATACGCCAATATATCCAACTTTTCCAAGTAGATTTTTGAATCTTCAGTTCAAATTTAGATTGATGTTAAAATTTCCTCATCAAAGTAATATTTATTAAATTTCACAAGAAGAAAAAGAAGATATTAAAAACTGGATTCAATCCTTCCAAAAAATACAATTTTTTTCAACCACAAAGTAAAAAAAAGGACACTCCAACCCTTTGTAATGATCTAATAGGAAATAGAAAGAAAAAAAGAATGAAAATCTTGATTATCCAATCCAGGTAGTGACTTGTATGTTTCAGGTGTAAAAACCCACTGCTTCACTCCGGTATATCACTTTACAAAATAATTAATTTCCCCATAATTTTAAATCTTCTGTATTCCATGCATGCACTTTAATTACTTGGAATTTGCAAGAAATGATACAAATGAATTTTCTCAGGTTCCAACTAAATTTAGAAACACAGTTTTCTCAGATTCACAAAAAACCAAAATAAGATTCAGGTGCTACAACTGCTGGCAGGTGCGGCCATTTTTTTCATGGTGACTG
Source organism: Puccinia polysora (assembly GCA_025617555.3). Classification (NCBI taxonomy): domain Eukaryota; kingdom Fungi; phylum Basidiomycota; class Pucciniomycetes; order Pucciniales; family Pucciniaceae; genus Puccinia; species Puccinia polysora. The sequence goes on from CM062634.1 coordinate 39,065,508, forward strand.
GTATGTACTTGAGGGTTTCCAAGTTATGTATTTATGCCTTCCCCAAAGCTGTGACACCTGGTTGGGTATTAGTTTGCCACAATTCAAGGGTTCTTGGGCTGTATC